>JAQFWZ010000025.1:33331898-33619398 GCA_027789725.1 Dendropsophus ebraccatus
ATGTATAAGACCCCCTATATCTATCTATATATATATGTATAAGACCCCCTATATCTATATATATATATATGTATAAGGCCCCCTATATCTATCTATATATATGTATAAGACCCCCTATATATCTATCTATATCTATATATATATATATATCTATATGTATAAGACCCCCTATATATCTATATATATGTATAAGACCTCCTATATCTATATATATGTATAAGACCCCCCATATATCTATATATATGTATAAGACCCCCTATATCTATCTATATATATATGTATAAGACCCCCTATATCTATCTATATATATATGTATAAGACCCCCTATATCTATCTATATATATATGTATAAGGCCCCCTATATCTATCTATATATATGTATAAGACCCCCTATATATCTATCTATATCTATATATATATATATATGTATAAGGCCCCCTATATATCTATATATATGTATAAGACCCCCCATATATCTATATATATATGTATAAGACCCCCTATATCTATCTATATATGTATAAGACCCCCTATATATCTATATATATGTATAAGACCCCCTATATCTATCTATATATATATGTATAAGACCCCCTATATCTATATATATATGTATAAGACCCCCTATATCTATCTATATATATGTATAAGACCCCCTATATCTATCTATATATGTATAAGACCCCCTATATCTATATATGTATAAGACCCCCTATATCTATCTATATATATATGTATAAGACCCCCTATATCTATCTATATATATATGTATAAGACCCCCTATATCTATCTATATATATATGTATAAGGCCCCCTATATCTATCTATAGATATATATGTATAAGACCCCCTATATCTATCTATATATATATATGTATAAGACCCCCTATATATCTATATATATATATATGTATAAGACCTCCTATATCTATCTATATATATATGTATAAGACCCCCTATATCTATCTATATATATATGTATAAGACCCCCTATATCTATCTATATATATATGTATAAGGCCCCCTATATCTATCTATAGATATATATGTATAAGACCCCCTATATCTATCTATATATATATATGTATAAGACCCCCTATATATCTATATATATATATGTATAAGACCCCCTATATCTATCTATATATATATGTATAAGACCCCCTATATCTATCTATATATATATGTATAAGACCCCCTATATCTATATATATATGTATAAGACCCCCTATATATCTATATATATATATGTATAAGACCCCCTATATCTATATATATGTATAAGACCCCCCATATATCTATATATATGTATAAGACCCCCTATATCTATCTATATATATATGTATAAGACCCCCTATATCTATATATATATATATATGTATAAGGCCCCCTATATCTATCTATATATATATGTATAAGACCCCCTATATATCTATCTATATCTATATATATATATATATATATATATATATATATATATGTATAAGACCCCCTATATATCTATATATATATATGTATAAGACCCCCTATATCTATGTATATATATATGTATAAGGCCCCCTATATCTATATATATGTATAAGACCCCCCATATATCTATATATATATATGTATAAGACCCCCTATATCTATCTATATATGTATAAGACCCCCTATATCTATATATATATGTATAAGACCCCCTATATCTATCTATATATATGTATAAGACCCCCTATATCTATCTATATATGTATAAGACCCCCTATATCTATATATATATGTATAAGACCCCCTATATCTATCTATATATATGTATAAGACCCCCTATATCTATATATATATGTATAAGACCCCCTATATCTATCTATATATATATGTATAAGACCCCCTATATCTATCTATATATATATGTATAAGGCCCCCTATATCTATCTATATATATATATATATGTATAAGACCCCCTATATATCTATATATATCTATATATATATGTATAAGACCCCCTATATCTATCTATATATATATATATGTATAAGACCCCCTATATATCTATATATATCTATATATATATGTATAAGACCCCCTATATATCTATATATATATATGTATAAGACCCCCTATATCTATCTATATATATATATATGTATAAGACCCCCTATATATCTATATATATCTATATATATATGTATAAGACCCCCTATATATCTATATATCTATATATATATATATATATGTATAAGACCCCCTATATCTATATATATATATATATATATATATATGTATAAGACCCCCTATATCTATCTATATATATATGTATAAGGCCCCCTATATCTATCTATAGATATATATGTATAAGACCCCCTATATCTATCTATATATATATATATGTATAAGACCCCCTATATATCTATATATATATGTATAAGACCCCCTATATCTATCTATATATATATATATATGTATAAGACCCCCTATATATCTATATATATATATATATATGTATAAGACCCCCTATATATATCTATATGTATAAGACCCCCTATATATCTATATATATATGTATAAGACCCCCTATATCTATATATATATATATGTATAAGACCCCCTATATATATCTATATGTATAAGACCCCCTATATATCTATATATATATGTATAAGACCTCCTATATCTATCTATATATATATATGTATAAGACCCCCTATATATCTATATATATATATATATGTATAAGACCCCCTATATCTATATATATATATATGTATAAGACCCCCTATATATATCTACATGTATAAGACCCCCTATATATCTATATATATATGTATAAGACCCCCTATATCTATATATATATATATGTATAAGACCCCCTATATATATCTATATGTATAAGACCCCCTATATATCTATATATATATGTATAAGACCTCCTATATCTATCTATATATATATGTATAAGACCCCCTATATATCTATATATATATATGTATAAGACCTCCTATATCTATCTATATATATATATGTATAAGACCCCCTATATATCTATATATATATGTATAAGACCCCCTATATCTATATATATATATATGTATAAGACCCCCTATATATATCTATATGTATAAGACCCCCTATATATCTATATATATCTATATATATATGTATAAGACCCCCTATATATCTATATATATCTATATATATATGTATAAGACCCCCTATATATCTATATATATATATGTATAAGACCCCCTATATCTATCTATATATATATATATGTATAAGACCCCCTATATATCTATATATATCTATATATATATGTATAAGACCCCCTATATATCTATATATCTATATATATATATATATATGTATAAGACCCCCTATATCTATATATATATATATATATATATATATGTATAAGACCCCCTATATCTATCTATATATATATGTATAAGGCCCCCTATATCTATCTATAGATATATATGTATAAGACCCCCTATATCTATCTATATATATATATATGTATAAGACCCCCTATATATCTATATATATATGTATAAGACCCCCTATATCTATCTATATATATATATATATGTATAAGACCCCCTATATATCTATATATATATATATATATGTATAAGACCCCCTATATATATCTATATGTATAAGACCCCCTATATATCTATATATATATGTATAAGACCCCCTATATCTATATATATATATATGTATAAGACCCCCTATATATATATATATGTATAAGACCCCCTATATATCTATATATATATGTATAAGACCTCCTATATCTATCTATATATATATGTATAAGACCCCCTATATATCTATATATATATATATATGTATAAGACCCCCTATATCTATATATATATATATGTATAAGACCCCCTATATATATCTACATGTATAAGACCCCCTATATATCTATATATATATGTATAAGACCCCCTATATCTATATATATATATATGTATAAGACCCCCTATATATATCTATATGTATAAGACCCCCTATATATCTATATATATATGTATAAGACCTCCTATATCTATCTATATATATATGTATAAGACCCCCTATATATCTATATATATATATGTATAAGACCTCCTATATCTATCTATATATATATATGTATAAGACCCCCTATATATCTATATATATATGTATAAGACCCCCTATATCTATATATATATATATGTATAAGACCCCCTATATATATCTATATGTATAAGACCCCCTATATATATATGTATAAATCAGACACTGTGAAGCTTTGTCCATTAGTTTTCTTGTGCATTTTACTTTTCCCTTAATAATCCAGAGTTTCAACAAAAATATAATAAAATCTTATTCCGTGCACATAAACTCCCCCCACCCCGAGTGCGGACACTTTCAAGGGAGTCCGGTCTTCACGCCTTGCATCGGCGCTGCTGGTCATCCAGTGTTTCTTAGGCTGAGACCTCCGTTGTGAAGGAGAGGCCTGTAGCTGGCGAGGCTGTGTGACTGGGGAGGCTATGTGATTGCTGGAGAGGCTGTGTGATTACTGGGGAGGCTGTGTGATCACTACGGAGGCTGTGTGACTGGGGAGCCTATATGATCACTACGGAGGCTGTGTGACTGGGGAGGCTGTGTGACTGGGGAGGCTATGTGATCACTACGGAGGCTATGTGACTGGGGAGCCTATGTGATCACTACGGAGGCTGTGTGACTGGGGAGGCTGTGTTACTGGGGAGGCTATGTGATCACTACGGAGGCTATGTGACTGGGGAGGCTGTGTGACTGGGGAGGCTATGTGATCACTACGGAGGCTATGTGACTGGGGAGGCTATGTGACTGGGGAGGCTGTGTGACTGGGGAGGCTATGTGACTGGGGAGGCTGTGTGACTGGGGAGGCTGTGTGACTGGGGAGGCTATGTGACTGGGGAGGCTGTGTGACTGGGGAGGCTATGTGACTGGGGAGGCTATGTGACTGGGGAGGCTATGTGACTGGGGAGGCTATGTGACTGGGGAGGCTGTGTGACTGGGGAGGCTATGTGACTGGGGAGGCTATGTGACTGGGGAGGCTATGTGACTGGGGAGGCTATGTGACTGGGGAGGCTGTGTGACTGGGGAGGCTATGTGACTGGGGAGGCTATGTGATCACTACGGAGGCTATGTGACTGGGGAGGCTATGTGACTGGGGAGGCTATGTGCCTGGGGAGGCTGTGTGACTGGGGAGGCTGTGTGATCACTACGGAGGCTGTGTGACTGGGGAGGCTGTGTGACTGGGGAGGCTGTGTGACTGGGGAGGCTGTGTGAATGGGGAGGCTGTGTGACTGGGGAGGCTGTGTGACTGGGGAGGCTATGTGATCACTACGGAGGCTATGTGACTGGGGAGGCTATGTGATCACTACGGAGGCTATGTGACTGGGGAGGCTGTGTGACTGGGGAGGCTGTGTGACTGGGGAGGCTGTGTGACTGGGGACTGGATGGGGTAAAAGGGCTGATGAATGGGGAATAAAAAGTCCGAATCAATGAACATCGATGGGGGAAATGAAAGACATTGGTCCACGGGAACGGTGAGGAGTTACGACTCTTTGTTGGAATCAGCCTAATGTCAGATTGTTTTATCATTAGTGACGTCCATGGCTAAAAGAAATAAAGAAAAAGAATTCAGGGCTCAAAGCTGAGGAGCAACAAGCCCCCCCCCCCCCCCCCCCCCCGGTGCCATGAAGCCAGAATACAGTGGTACCTTGGTGTAAGAGTAACTTGGATTAAGAGCGTCTTGGTTTAAGAGCTCACAGTTTTTTAAAATAGTGACTTGGTGTAAGAGCATTGCTTTGGTGTAAGAGCTCCCTGTACTGGGTGGGAGGGGAGTGGGGGAGGGGCAGGGTCTGCATAGCGGGGTCTACAGCCCTGTACTCTGACCCAGGAAGTCTCTCTCACCTTCCAAATCATAACAGATCCACTTCACACTGGGGCTTACATCAGGGGACAGGACTGTGGAGGTAATCTCTTGTTAACTGTAACTCTTCTCTCCAAGGACAGAGAGTGCTGCATGTATGTGCCCACATCTGTCCTGCTCATTCCTCCCTGCTCCCTGCAGTCTCTGTCCGCCCTTGTGTTTCCCATCCTCTCCATTCCTTCTATAATGTGCCTCTACTCACACTCAGCTAAACACACTGCTGCTATAATGTGCCTGCACTTACACTCAGCTATACACACTGCTGCTATAATGTGCCTGCACTTACACTCAGCTAAACACACTGCTGCTATAATGTGCCTCCACTCACACTCAGCTAAACACACTGCTGCTATAATGTGCCTGCACTCACACTCAGCTAAACACACTGCTGCTATAATGTGCCTGCACTCACACTCAGCTATACACACTGCTGCTATAATGTGCCTGCACTTACACTCAGCTATACACACTGCTGCTATAATGTGCCTGCACTTACACACAGCCATTCACACTGCTGTATAGAGAGTTTTCTGCCACTGTCCTCCTGCACATCTCTGTGATACTCACTCCCTGATTGGTCCATGGTGAACACACCCCCTTCCCCATTGCTGTCATGTGACCACACAGACCTCTGACAGCAGCCCTGCTTCTCCATTCTAGCCTGTTGTACTACGCTACTGCATTATGGGGATCTGCAGCTCCCTCCTGTATCTACAAGATGCAGCTGCTGTGTTATTAGGGTTATACAGTTACTATACATTATATACCACATGCTGCTATACTGTACAGTAACTTATATATCACATATCCAGCTGCTGTGTTATCAGGGTTATACAGTTACTATACAATATACACCACATGCTGATTGCTATACTGTACAGTAACTTATATATCACATATCCAGCTGCTGCTGTGTTATCAGGGTTATACAGTTACTATACATTATACACCACATGCTGCTATACTGTACAGTAACTTATATATCACATATCCAGCTGCTGTGTTATCAGGGTTATACAGTTACTATACATTATATACCACATGCTGCTATACTGTACAGTAACTTATATATAACATATCCAGCTGCTGTGTTATCAGGGTTATACAGTTACTATACATTATACACCACATGCTGCTATACTGTACAGTAACTTATATATCACATATCCAGCTGCTGCTGTGTTATCAGGGTTATACAGTTACTATACATTATATACCACATGCTGCTATACTGTACAGTAACTTATATATCACATATCCAGCTGCTGTGTTATCAGGGTTATACAGTTACTATACATTATATACCACATGCTGCTATACTGTACAGTAACTTATATATCACATATCCAGCTGCTGCTGTGTTATCAGGGTTATACAGTTACTATACGTTATATACCACATGCTTCTATACTGTATAGTAACTTATATATCACATATCCAGCTGCAGTGTTATCAGGGTTATACAGTTACTATACATTATACACCACATGCTGCTATACTGTACAGTAACTTATATATCACATATCCAGCTGCTGCTGTGTTATCAGGGTTATACAGTTACTATACATTATACACCACATGCTGCTATACTGTACAGTAACTTATATATCACATATCCAGCTGCTGTGTTATCAGGGTTATACTGTTACTATACATTATATACCATATGCTGCTATACTGTACAGTAACTTATATATCATATATCCAGCTGCTGCTGTGTTATCAGGGTTATACAGTTACTATAAATTATATACCACATGCTGCTATACTGTACAGTAACTTATATATCACATATCCAGCTGCTGTGTTATCAGGTTATACAGTTACTATATATTATACACCACATGCTGCTATACTGTACAGTAACTTATATATCACATATCCAGCTGGTGTGTTATCAGGGTTATACAGTTACTATACATTATATATCACATGCTGCTATACTGTACAGTAACATATATCACATATCCAGCTGCTGTGTTATCAGGGTTATACAGTTACTATACATTATATACCATATGCTGCTATACTGTACAGTAACTTATATATCATATATCCAGCTGCTGCTGTGTTATCAGGGTTATACAGTTACTATAAATTATATACCACATGCTGCTATACTGTACAGTAACTTATATATCACATATCCAGCTGCTGTGTTATCAGGTTATACAGTTACTATATATTATACACCACATGCTGCTATACTGTACAGTAACTTATATATCACATATCCAGCTGCTGTGTTATCAGGGTTATGCAGTTACTATACATTATACACCACATGTGATTGCTATACTGTACAGTAACTTATATATCACATATCCAGCTGCTGTGTTATCAGGGTTATACAGTTACTATACATTATACACCACATGCTGCTATACTGTACAGTAACTTATATATCACATATCCAGCTGCTGTATTATCAGGGTTATACAGTTACTATACATTATACACCACATGCTGCTATACTGTACAGTAACTTATATATCACATATCCAGCTGCTGCTGTGTTATCAGGGTTATACAGTTACTATACACTATATACCACATGCTGCTATACTGTACAGTAACTTATATATCACATATCCAGCTGCTGTGTTATCAGGGTTATACAGTTACTATACATTATATACCACATGCTGCTATACTGTACAGTAACTTATATATCACATATCCAGCTGCTGTGTTATCAGGTTATACAGTTACTATATATTATACACCACATGCTGCTATACTGTACAGTAACTTATATATCACATATCCAGCTGGTGTGTTATCAGGGTTATACAGTTACTATACATTATATATCACATGCTGCTATACTGTACAGTAACATATATCACATATCCAGCTGCTGTGTTATCAGGGTTATACAGTTACTATACATTATATATCACATGCTGCTATACTGTACAGTAACATATATCACATATCCAGCTGCTGTGTTATCAGGGTTATACAGTTACTATACATTATATACCATATGCTGCTATACTGTACAGTAACTTATATATCATATATCCAGCTGCTGCTGTGTTATCAGGGTTATACAGTTACTATAAATTATATACCACATGCTGCTATACTGTACAGTAACTTATATATCACATATCCAGCTGCTGTGTTATCAGGTTATACAGTTACTATATATTATACACCACATGCTGCTATACTGTACAGTAACTTATATATCACATATCCAGCTGGTGTGTTATCAGGGTTATACAGTTACTATACATTATATATCACATGCTGCTATACTGTACAGTAATATATATCACATATCCAGCTGCTGTGTTATCAGGGTTATACAGTTACTATACATTATATACCATATGCTGCTATACTGTACAGTAACTTATATATCATATATCCAGCTGCTGCTGTGTTATCAGGGTTATACAGTTACTATAAATTATATACCACATGCTGATTGCTATACTGTACAGTAACTTATATATCACATATCCAGCTGCTGTGTTATCAGGGTTATACAGTTACTATACATTATACACCACATGCTGCTATACTGTACAGTAACTTATATATCACATATCCAGCTGCTGTGTTATCAGGTTATACAGTTACTATATATTATACACCACATGCTGCTATACTGTACAGTAACTTATATATCACATATCCAGCTGCTGTGTTATCAGGGTTATGCAGTTACTATACATTATACACCACATGTGATTGCTATACTGTACAGTAACTTATATATCACATATCCAGCTGCTGTGTTATCAGGGTTATACAGTTACTATACATTATACACCACATGCTGCTATACTGTACAGTAACTTATATATCACATATCCAGCTGCTGTATTATCAGGGTTATACAGTTACTATACATTATACACCACATGCTGCTATACTGTACAGTAACTTATATATCACATATCCAGCTGCTGCTGTGTTATCAGGGTTATACAGTTACTATACACTATATACCACATGCTGCTATACTGTACAGTAACTTATATATCACATATCCAGCTGCTGTGTTATCAGGGTTATACAGTTACTATACATTATATACCACATGCTGCTATACTGTACAGTAACTTATATATCACATATCCAGCAGCTGTGTTATCAGGGTTATACAGTTACTGTACATTATACACCACATGCTGCTATACAGTACAGTAACTTATATATCACATATTCCGCTGCTGTGTTATCAGGGTTATACAGTTACTATACATTATATACCACATGCTGCTATACTGTACAGTAACTTATATATCACATATCCAGCTGCTGCTGTGTTATCAGGGTTATACAGTTACTATACATTATATACCACATGCTGCTATACTGTACAGTAACGTATAATATTACAGATTCAGCTGCTGTGTTATCAGGGTTATACAGTTACTATACATTATACACCACATGCTGCTATACTGTACAGTAACTTATATATCACATATCCAGCTGCTGTATTATCAGGGTTATACAGTTACTATACATTATACACCACATGCTGCTATACTGTACAGTAACTTATATATCACATATCCAGCTGCTGCTGTGTTATCAGGGTTATACAGTTACTATACACTATATACCACATGCTGCTATACTGTACAGTAACTTATATATCACATATCCAGCTGCTGTGTTATCAGGGTTATACAGTTACTATACATTATATACCACATGCTGCTATACTGTACAGTAACTTATATATCACATATCCAGCAGCTGTGTTATCAGGGTTATACAGTTACTGTACATTATATACCACATGCTGCTATACTGTACAGTAACTTATATATCACATATCCAGCTGCTGCTGTGTTATCAGGGTTATACAGTTACTATACATTATATACCACATGCTGCTATACAGTACAGTAACTTATATATCACATATCCAGCTGCTGTGTTATCAGGGTTATACAGTTACTATACACTATATACCACATGCTGCTATACTGTACAGTAACTTATATATCATATATCCAGCTGCAGTGTTATCAGGGTTATACAGTTACTATACATTATACACCACATGCTGCTATACTGTACAGTAACTTATATATCACATATCCAGCTGCTGTGTTATCAGGGTTATACAGTTACTATACATTATATACCACATGCTGCTATACTGTACAGTAACTTATATATCACATATCCAGCAGCTGTGTTATCAGGGTTATACAGTTACTGTACATTATACACCACATGCTGCTATACAGTACAGTAACTTATATATCACATATTCCGCTGCTGTGTTATCAGGGTTATACAGTTACTATACATTATATACCACATGCTGCTATACTGTACAGTAACTTATATATCACATATCCAGCTGCTGCTGTGTTATCAGGGTTATACAGTTACTATACATTATATACCACATGCTGCTATACTGTACAGTAACGTATAATATTACAGATTCAGCTGCTTCTCATTGTTTCATCTCTTCTACATGTTATTCAGAATAATAATCATTATATTTGGGGGGTGGAACCAATTGTCTGCCGCTCAGTGATTTCTTATGGGAAAATTTGCTTTGGTGTAGGAGTGGATTTGGATTACAAGCGCCGTCCCGTAACGAGTTATGCTCCTAATCCAAGGCAGCGCTGTATATGAGTATTTACATAGAAGTAAATAAACTTCCTCCAAGTGAAACGACTCCATCATTTTTCCGGGGTTCATAGGGCTAATGTCCCTTGCGTTCCCTGTATGATATGATGGAGACGCCGCTGCATCTTGTCTCGTGGTACGGGGCAGTGATCTGGGCAGAATCATCTGCACCTTTTATATATTTTTTTTTTTTTACTAGTGATTGAACTTTTATGCTGAAAGAAAAAAAGGTAAAACAAAGCGGGGCCGGGCGGAGGGACCTATGGGAAAAGCACTAGTTAAAAGAAAGGAAAGACAAATCAACATGTCTGTATTTACTGGACCTGTGGGACTGTTTGATGAAACTGCAGAGCACTGGAGCTCTTAAATCGAGTGGTTTGTGTTCTTTTGTACTTGCAAGAGAAATTGCATCGGGTAAAACGATTGCGACTTTCATTCCTATCATACCAGGGAAACCTCCACTGACCTGAGATGTTGCTTAGAAGTTCAGGATGGATGACTCTGTAACTTTCTACCACCTGCCCCCTCACCTCATTTTCTACTCTACAGTTCTTTTTACCTGTTTTTGCTCATATAACTATGTTGTTGCATATATTACTGTATCTAGTATTTGCTGTTTCCATTGTCCATATCGTAGCATGTAAACATCTCTGATGTGTTATCTACTTAGCCTAAAGGATGACAATCCATCAACCATGGTTCCCTTGAGGTTTCCTCTTGGGAATGACCTTGAAATGAAGGTCAGGGAGTCAGCATGTTTCCACAGAGGTTTCCTTCTACGAGTGGAGTTTTATCAACTCATGGTCCCCATGTTCAGTACTTTTTTAAAGTCTAATAGCTATTTACTATATTTAAGGGCCCTATTCCACAGTAACTGATTATCATTCGGTGTAATAGAGAGAACGATCAGCCGATGATCGTGTCATCCGCTGATCGTTCATTTAGGGCCAGACCTAAAATCATCGTTCCCCCACCGCGCATCGCTACGGTTGAATAGCGGTGCGAGGCGGGCAACCGATGATTACAAGCAGCAGCAGCATCATACATTATCTGTCAGGTCTTCTCCGCGCTGTCTTCATCCCTGGGTCCCGCACTCTATCTTCAAAATGGCCGGTCAGCTGACCGCTGCGGCCTGTGATTGGATGAGTGTGGCCTGTCAGCTGACCGGCCATTCTGAAGATAGAGAGCGCGAGACCCTGGGATGAAGACAGCGCGGAGAAGAAGCCTGGACAGGTAATGTATGATGCTGCAAGGACATCGGTAATGATGTCCCTGCAGCCCTCGCTCAACGATCATCGGGCCGTGGAATAGGCCCAGTAAACGAGCGGCGATCTGGCAGATCGCCGCTCGTTTACATCGTTGATCGGGCCCTCCTCGGCCCGCGGAATAGGACCCTAAGTCAAACTCCACAGGATGTTCATCTGGTAAAGGTAGATGGTGACAGTGGTATTCAAGAGAAAACTAAATGCTTTCTCATACTGCTGTTCCCAGAACTCCCAAGGGAACAATGTTCTTTCCTCTAGGGAACCATGTTCTTTCCTCTAGGGAACCATGTTCTTTCCTCTAGTGAACCATGCCCTTTCCTCTAGGGAACCATGTTCTCTTCTCTAGGGAACCATGTTCTTTCCTCTAGGGAACCATGTTCTTTCCTCTAGTGAACCATGCCCTTTCCTCTAGTGAACCATGTTCTTTCCTCTAGTGAACCATGTTCTTTCCTCTAGGGAACCATGTTTTTTCCTCTAGGGAACCATGTTCTTTCCTCTAGTGAACCATGCCCTTTCCTCTAGTGAACCATGTTCTTTCCTCTAGTGAACCATGCTCTTTCCTCTAGGGAACCATGTTCTTTCCTCTAGGGAACCATGTTCTTTCCTCTAGGGAACCATGTTCTTTCCTCTAGGGAACCATGCTCTTTCCTCTAGTGAACCATGCCCTTTCCTCTAGTGAACCATGTTCTTTCCTCTAGTGAACCATGCCCTTTCCTCTAGTGAACCATGCTCTTTCCTCTAGGGAACCATGTTCTTTCCTCTAGTGAACCATGTTCTTTCCTCTAGTGAACCATGCCCTTTCCTCTAGTGAACCATGCTCTTTCCTCTAGGGAACCATGTTCTTTCCTCTAGGGAACCATGTTCTTTCCTCTAGTGAACCATGTTCTTTCCTCTAGTGAACCATGCCCTTTCCTCTAGTGAACCATGTTCTTTCCTCTAGTGAACCATGTTCTTTCCTCTAGTGAACCATGTTCTTTCCTCTAGTGAACCATGCCCTTTCCTCTAGTGAACCATGCTCTTTCCTCTAGGGAACCATGTTCTTTCCTCTAGGGAACCATGTTCTTTCCTCTAGTGAACCATGTTCTTTCCTCTAGTGAACCATGCCCTTTCCTCTAGGGAACCATGTTCTTTCCTCTAGGGAACCATGCTCTTTCCTCTAGTGAACCATGTTCTCTTCTCTAGTGAACCATGTTCTTTCCTCTAGGGAACCATGTTCTCTTCTCTAGGGAACCATGCTCTTTCCTCTAGGGAACCATGTTCTTTCCTCTAGGGAACCATGTTCTTTCCTCTAGGGATGATGGATTGTCATCCCTGGGAATTAGGAGACTAGAGCCGACAGACATATCCAACCTAGGGCTCTGTCTTCTATGAGGGTGGGATTCTTCTGTGTAACCCGTGGTAGATCAGAAATGATTTAGTAGTCAATAAATGTTATCATTATGTCGAATTCGCAGCTATTTCCTTTACATAGACTTTGTGCCTAAAAAAAGCTCAGTAGAAATGTCACCTGCTGCGTAGATGACTTTTTATAGTTCTTCTCTGTTACTGATCCTGAATTACCATCATAGAGGGGGCTGGATGTACCACACTCTGTAAATGCCCCCCAGATGGTGACCCCATATTTAAATAGAAAGTATTTTTTCTTCTCCCTGTCACTAATTATGGAATTAGCGGATATGGTGAGCAGGCCCGGGAGCCGCCGCACATGTGCTGTAATTACAGGATGCTTGTAAACGTGGCATCAAATTTTATTGATGCCCATAAATTAAATGGCTGCTATTGTTTAAAGTTTCACAAACCTAAAAGACAAGTTCTGTATAGATGTCGTGTAGCAAACTAGGAACAGATTTACCAACCCCATAAAAAGTCTCAAACAAACCGACAAGACGTCTTCCGATTCCATCATCCCGACAGCGATGGCTTCTGGCTTACCCTTGATGCATTGGGGACATGTTGTCCCACAGATGACCCCAGAAGTGACATCACTGAGGTCAAGGTCTCACCGGCATAGCCAGTGATTGGTTGTCACATGTAGCACGCCATAAACACATCATGAACATGCCATGAACACGCCATAAACACATCACAAACATGCCATTAACCATGAACACGCCATAAATACGCCATAAAAACACCATGAACCATAAACACATCATGAACACGCCATTAACCATGAACCCACCATGAACACGACCCATTGCTGCTGGGGATTTACACTACACTTTACTATGTAACAGAAATGGTTTGGGCCTAAAAATCATTTATTAAAGGGGTTTTCAGGCCAAAAACTATTGCAGGGAGAGAGAAAGAGAGAGAGAAAGAGAGAGATAGGTCCCCGGGACCCAGCACGGCCATCTGGCTGGTAATAATGGATGGAAGCCGGGTACAGGTGTGTCATGCAGCTATATACGGGATGTAATAATTACTGACAGTGATATATATATATATATACAGTATATATATATCAGCCATGACATTAGATCTACCGACAAATGAGGAGAATAACACTGATCTGGTGACAAAGAGAAAGAGACCGGAGACACCAAGAGAACAGTCAGGTCTGATGTGCTGGAGGCAGGAGAAACGGAAAAGTGCAAACCTGTCAGCGACTATAACAAGAGCCATACTGTAATGACTGGAGCACAGGTCGGGGTGTCTCCAGGACAGTCAGCACTGCGGTAGGAATTGTCTGCAAGTGTGGTGCCCACCCCCGGTAGTATGGAAGTAGGATGGACGGTCACTTGCCAGACTGTAGAGTGTGACGCCACTCCTGTGGTGGTTGGCTGAGATATAGCCAGGCCCAGAGATGTTGTGTTATGACGCCAGTGCTGGTTGCGCACACAGGTATGGTGGCACACCTGCTTTTAGTTTAAAAGGCCGGTTATACTTGTTCCCCTGTGGTCAGTGACCTGCCCGGTTGTTGCGGGGTCCCTTGGGTTGCTGTCACAGTGGTCCGGATTGGAGTAGTGACCCTCCCGGACTATTGGCACTGCCACCCACAGACAGGGGAAATGACCCAAGGAATATATGTGTGCTGTGTTGGTGCGAGATAAGGAATCACAGAGTCTCTTTATCATAAATAAAATCTTCTTTACTCTGGAGGTACTTGTATGCAGCAGGTCATACAGCTTTGCATTGACATAGGACTTTACACTTAATACGACACTTGATAGTCCAGATCTGTAGTGACAATATAGAAGGTAGTACAGTCGTGCTGACTGAGTTGTGTGCTGAGAGTAGATCTGAAGAGCAGAGAGGAGGATGTTGTGAGAGTCCCAACCCAAGTAGTACTGTGCTCTGCCAGGAGGTCGGAGGTAGAAATAGAAGAATTCTTGAGAAGAGAGAGAATACTTGTGCCCGTGTTTTGACTCTTTTGGTCTTCACACCACCTATTGCCCTACCAGTGTCGGGGGACCCGTCCTAGTGGGTGACACAAGCCCCAGACCTTGTTACCTGGGATTAGCGGAATTCTAAGGGTTCCCTGTCCACACCCATGCTGCGAGATAGAGTTCATAGGCTTCTAGCAACTTTGCTCTATCTGGATCAGTTCCTTTACTTTTCTTTATAGATACTCTCCCGCAATGTGTCTCTCCTCGTCCATGGCGTGGGCTGAGATGATCTCTGACTTGTCCTCTCTAGTGAAGGTTTTAGCACTGCATAGTGTTGAGTGAAGTTACTGGAGAAAAGAAGGTAAGCTGCATGTGCCTGGGCTGTTTCTAGACTGCACACTGAGACTGGGGACCTGGCAGAGGGTCAGGGCTCAACTGGACCGCTGTAGAGAGCGTTCTGGCTTTCGTCCTTCCTCTACAAAGTCCAACAACAAAAGACCACTAAACTTCCTCTACCTATGTGAATTCCAATCTGCAGCCCCTGTTAGGTGTACTGTGTATGGGTGAAGAGTGCATATAGAATAAGTAAGAAGAGAAATGATAGGATAGAAGGAGGAAGTATTCTCATAGGCCTACAGATCCATGTGACATATAAACACACAATAGCCCTTTCAATCCTACAGCTGTGCAGCAACTAACTTCACATCCTTACAATAGTGACATCTTGTGGCGAAACTTTAACATTACTACATCACCACTTACATACAAAAAGTAAAGGCTTTTGTGAAGGAAGGGTGTAACTGGTAGCAACAACCATGGTGGGACACCACATACTCCCCCACTTGAGAAAAGTCTTCCACGACGTAACAGCTTGAGAAAAAGACTGTATGTTTGGTTAAGGACAACATGGGTTATGAAATGCAAACATACATTATAAAACTTAAGAACAAATAAAACATTTTGTTGTCTTGGGCAATAATCGTCCACAATAAAAGCAGAGGTACTGGATGGATCTGTCCATATGCAGCCTGGTTGATGTTATGATGCATCAGTTCCTTTTTAAAATGGAGAGGCTTGTTCCTCATAAGAAAGGGGGATAAAGGAAAGGGGAATCATGGCCAGATTCATGAAGGCCACACACCTTACATCTCGCTGGGTCTGATTCATGGAGGCCGCACACCTTACATCTCGCTCGGTCAGATCCATGGAGGCCGCACACCTTACATCTCGCTGGGTCTGATCCATGGAGGCCGCACACCTTACATCTCGCTAGGTCCGATCCATGGAGGCTGCACACCTTACATCTCGCTGGGTCTGATCCATGGAGGCCGCACACCTTACATCTCGCTAGGTCCGATCCATGGAGGCCGCACACCTTCCATCTCGCTGGGTCAGATCCATGGAGGCCGCACACCTTACATCTCGCTGGGACAGATCCATGGAGGCCGCACACCTTACATCTCGCTAGGTCCGATCCATGGAGGCCGCACACCTTACATCTCGCTGGGTCATATCCATGGAGGCCGCACACCTTACATCTCGCTGGGTCAGATCCATGGAGGCCGCACACCTTACATCTCGCTGGGTCAGATCCATGGAGGCCGCACACCTTACATCTCACTTGGACCGATCAATGGAGGCCGCACACCTTACATCTCGCTGGGTCAGATCCATGGAGGCCGCACACCTTACATCTCGCTGGGACAGATCCATGGAGGCCGCACATCTTACATCTCGCTGGGACCGATCCACGGAGGCTGCACACCTCACATCTCGCTGGGTCAGATCCATGGAGGCCGCACACCTTACATCTCGCTTGGACAGATCCACGGAGGCCACACACCTTACATCTCGCTTGGACCGATCCATGGAGGCCGCACACCTCACATCTCGCTGGGTCAGATCCATGGAGGCCGCACACCTCACATCTCACTCTGTCAGATCCATGGAGGCTGCACACCTTACATCTCACTTGGACCGATCCATGGAGGCCACACACCTTACATCTCGCTGGGTCTGATCCACGGAGGCCGCACACCTCACATCTTGCTGGGTCAGATCGATGGAGGCCGCACACCTCACATCTCACTGGGTCAGATCCATGGAGGCCGCACACCTTACATCTCGCTGGGACAGATCAATGGAGGCCGCACACCTTACATCTCGCTAGGTCCGATCCATGGAGGCCGCACACCTTACATCTCGCTGGGTCAGATCCATGGAGGCCGCACACCTCACATCTTGCTGGGTCAGATCCATGGAGGCCGCACACCTTACATCTCGCTGGGACAGATCCATGGAGGCCGCACACCTTACATCTCGCTAGGTCCGATCCATGGAGGCCGCACACCTTACATCTCGCTGGGTCAGATCCATGGAGGCCGCACACCTTACATCTCGCTGGGTCAGATCCATGGAGGCCGCACACCTCACATCTTGCTGGGTCAGATCCATGGAGGCCGCACACCTCACATCTCGCTGGGTCAGATCGATGGAGGCCGCACACCTTACATCTCGCTGGGTCAGATCCATGGAGGCTGCACACCTTACATCTCGCTGGGTCAGATCCATGGAGGCTGCACACCTCACATCTCACTGGGTCAGATCCATGGAGGCCACACACCTTACATCTCGCTCGGTCAGATCCATGGAGGCCGCACACCTCACATCTTGCTGGGTCAGATCCATGGAAGCCGCACACCTCACATCTCACTCGGTCAGATCCATGGAGGCCGCACACCTCACATCTCGCTCGGTCAGATCCATGGAGGCCGCACACCTCACATCTCGCTGGGTCAGATTCATGGGGGATGAGACTGGTGGTTTTAATGTTCTGGCTGCTCAGCGGTAATAGTTGAGCCTCCCCAGCTATATTACTGGATATTTCTCACACTGAATGATATAATTTCTCTGAGATGTCTGTGATCAGTTCCTTCCATGGTCGGGCCCCGTCTTCCCTTTGTTCTATCTCCATGTGACACCTGAGGAATAATAGAGACGCCGGGACGTGTTGTCACAGCTCGAGATTGTAATAGCGATGTCGCTGATGTCTGATCTGAAGCCGGAGACTGATGGGCGCCACTTGACGACTGTCACAGGGAAATGTTGGATGTCATAGTCGGCCATTGGGGAAGTGCAGCATTGGATCAAGGCCGCTGGCGCGGAATAATGGCTGCAGATCTCTGAAGAATTCTCTTTTCTTCTCTGTCAGGTGAATGGGAGTCAGAGGGTTTGTATAATGTATGGTCTGGGAAGAAAGCAACGTGTCCTCCTATAGCGGCGCAGAGAGACGGACAATAGAGGCTGACGGGGAAGTATAACCATTCCACAAGGCGGAGAACGCCATTCATGTCACGGGAGACACCGGGCCGCTATGCAGCACTATACCTAAGGGGTGCCTATGGATCCCTATACCTATGGGGTGCCTATGGATCCCTATACCTATGGGGTGCCTATGGATCCCTATACCTATGGGGTGTCTATGGATCTGCATACCTATGGGTCACTATACCTATGGGGTGCCTATGGATCTGCATACCTATGGGTCACTATACCTAAGGGGTGCCTATGGATCCCTATACCTATGGGGTGTCTATGGATCCCTATACCTATGGGTCACTATACCTATGGGATGCCTATGGATCCCTATACCTATGGGGTGCCTATGGATCCCTATACCTATGGGGTGCCTATGGATCCCTATACCTATGGGGTGCCTATGGATCCCTATACCTATGGGGTGCCTATGGATCCCTATACCTATGGGGTGTCTATGGATCTGCATACCTATGGGTCACTATACCTATGTGGTGCCTATGGATCCCTATACCTAAGGGGTGCCTATGGATCCCTATACCTATGGGGTGCCTATGGATCTGCATACCTATGGGGTGCCTATGGATCCCTATACCTATGGGTCACTATACCTATGGGGTGCCTATGGATCCCTATACCTATGGGTCACTATACCTATGGGGTGCCTATGGATCTGCATACCTATGGATCCCTATACCTATGGGGTGCCTATGGATCCCTATACCTAAGGGTCACTATACCTATGGGGTGCCTATGGATCCCTATACCTAAGGGGTGCCTATGGATCTGCATACCTATGGGTCACTATACCTATGGGGTGCCTATGGATCTGCATACCTATGGGTCACTATACCTATGGGGTGCCTATGGATCCCTATACCTAAGGGGTGCCTATGGATCCCTATACCTATGGGGTGCCTATGGATCCCTATACCTATGGGGTGCCTATGGATCCCTATACCTAAGGGGTGCCTATGGATCTGCATACCTATGGGTCACTATACCTATGGGGTGCCTATGGATCCCTATACCTAAGGGGTGCCTATGGATCCCTATACCTATGGGGTGCCTATGGATCCCTATACCTATGGGGTGCCTATGGATCCCTATACCTAAGGGGTGCCTATGGATCTGCATACCTATGGGTCACTATACTTATGGGGTGCCTATGGATCCCTATACCTAAGGGGTGCCTATGGATCTGCATACCTATGGGTCACTATACCTATGGGGTGCCTATGGATCCCTATACCTAAGGGGTGCCTATGGATCCCTATACCTATGGGGTGCCTATGGATCCCTATACCTATGGGGTGCCTATGGATCCCTATACCTATGGGGTGCCTATGGATCCCTATACCTATGGGGTGCCTATGGATCCCTATACCTAAGGGGTGCCTATGGATCTGCATACCTATGGGGTGCCTATGGATCCCTATACCTATGGGGTGCCTATGGATCTGCATACCTATGGGTCACTATACCCAGGGCCGGCTCCAGGTTTTTGTGGGCCCTTTGTGGAGCAAATCATGCGGCGAGAGCACTGAAATCATCCGGAATCTGATCGGCTCTTTCTCCTGCTGAAGCCCTGGGAGGAGACAGTGACCTCCTGTGGCAAAAGGCAGAATGCCGGACACTGACTGGCACGGCACTATATGTACACCCAATATTACATACAGCACACGCTACATGCACTATACGAATATCCCACTATACACCCCATAATACAGTATACATTGCATGAACTTTATACATAAGCGCATACAGAGCACCAAATACTGTATACCAGGGGCGTTGCTAGGGTCCTAAAACATCGGGGGCACGGGCCGAAGGTTAGCGAAGGAGCCCAGTGCAGAAGTTAGTAACCCCAATGACTGCGCTACAACTCCCAGCATACCTCCTTGTGCACAACAACTCCCAGCATACCTCCTTGTGCACAACAACCCTCAGCATACCTCCTTGTGCACAACTCCCAGCATACCTCCTTGTGCACAACAACTCCCAGCATACCTCCTTGTGCACAACAACTCCCAGCATACCTCCTTGTGCACAACAACTCCCAGCATACCTCCTTGTGCACAGCTCCCAGCATCGTAGCCGCGGGGGGGGGGGGGGGGGGGGGGCATTATATTTATATTTTTAAGCATTTTTTTCAAACAGTGTGCGGGGCCGAGGTGGTGACACTAGGGGGCTGGTTGTGGCACAGAGAACATGGCCGGCACTCAGCGAGCCGCCAGCCGTGTTCTCTGCGCTATACTTTATGTTTAGCTGCTCTATTACACAACTTAACATAAAGTATTGATAACAGGAAATCCTGGTATCAAATTGTTTTTTTGCCCGAAATATCGATAGTTGTATCAATATTTCAGTGCATCGTACATCCCTAACACACACACACACACACTACCCCAATTGGCCGCCATCCCAGGTGGTTTAATATTCCCTGCTGGTAGTCCCCCCGTGTATACATTATATACACCCCATATACATACACACACACACCCTATACACACTGCACATACATCATATACACCCCATATACACACACACACCCTATACACACTGCACATACATCATATACACCCCATATACATACACACACACCCTATACACACTGCACATACATCATATACACCCCATATACACACACACACCCTATACACACTGCACATACATCATACTCACCCCATATACATACACACACACACACACACACCCTATACACACTGCACATACATCATATTCACTCCATATACATACACACACACCCTATACACACTGCACATACATCATATTCACCCCATATACATACACACACACACACCCTATACACACTGCACATACATCATATTCACCCCATATACATACACACACCCTATACACACTGCACATACATCATATTCACCCCATATACATACACACACACACCCCTATACACACTGCACATACATACACACACACCCCTGTACACACTGCACATACATACACACACACCCCTGTACACACTGCACATACATACACACCCACCCTATACACACTGCACATACACACACACACACACACACACCCCTGTACACACTGCACATACACACACACACACCCCTGTACACACTGCACATACATACACACACACCCTATACACACTGCACATACACACACACCCCTGTACACACTGCACATACATACACACACACCCTATACACACTGCACATACATACACACACCCTATACACACTGCACATACATACACACACCCTATACACACTGCACATACATACACACACCCTATACACACTGCACATACACACACACACCCCTGTACACACTGCACATACATACACACACACCCTATACACACTGCACATACATACACACACCCTATACACACTGCACATACATACACACACCCTATACACACTGCACATACATACACACACCCTATACACACTGCACATACATACACACACCCTATACACACTGCACATACACACACACCCTATACACACTGCACATACACACACACACCCCTGTACACACTGCACATACATACACACACCCTATACACACTGCACATACACACACACCCTATACACACTGCACATACATACACACACCCTATACACACTGCACATACTGTACATCATATACACCCATACTGAACATGCATACACTATAATATATACACACACCCTATACACATACTGCACATGTACACATACACATACATCATATGCAATTACTTTACATGCATACACTTACTGCACATATATCATATACTGTACATGCATCCATACATCCTTTACATGTACAATACACACACTGTGCTCCTTACATACATAAGCACACTTTACACACATACACGTGCACACTGCATATAGACATCCCCAGTTCTCATACACGGAGAGGCAGGCAGGCAGGCACACATACACAGTACACACATACACGGAGAGGCAGGCAGGCAGGCACACATACACAGTACACACATACACGGAGAGGCAGGCAGGCAGGCACACATACACAGTACACACATACACGGAGAGGCAGGCAGGCAGCCACACATACACAGTACACACATACACGGAGAGGCAGGCAGGCAGGCACACATACACAGTACACACATACACGGAGAGGCAGGCAGGCACACATACACAGTACACACATACACGGAGAGGCAGGCAGGCAGCCACACATACACAGTACACACATACACGGAGAGGCAGGCAGGCAGGCACACATACACAGTACACACATACACAGTACACACATACACGGAGAGGCAGGCAGGCACACATACACAGTACACACATACACGGAGAGGCAGGCAGGCAGCCACACATACACAGTACACACATACACGGAGAGGCAGGCAGGCAGGCACACATACACAGTACACACATACACAGTACACACATACACGGAGAGGCAGGCAGGCAGGCAGGCACACATACACAGTACACACATACACGGAGAGGCAGGAAGGCACATATACACAGTACACACATACACGGAGAGGCAGGCAGGCACACACACATACACAGTACACACATACACAGTACACACATACACAGTACACACATACACGGAGAGATAGGCAGGCAGGCACACATACACAGTACACACATACACAGAGAGGCAGGCAGGCAGGCAGGCACACATACACAGTACACACATACACGGAGAGGAAGGCAGGCACACATACACAGTACACACATACACGGAGAGGCAGGAAGGCACACATACACAGTACACACATACACAGTACACACATACACGGAGAGATAGGCAGGCAGGCACACATACACAGTACACACATACACGGAGAGGCAGGCAGGCACACACACATACACAGTACACACATACACAGTACACACATACACGGAGAGATAGGCAGGCAGGCACACATACACAGTACACACATACACAGAGAGGCAGGCAGGCACACACACATACACAGTACACACATACACAGTACACACATACACGGAGAGGCAGGAAGGCAGGCACACACACATACACAGTACACACATACACGGAGAGGCAGGCAGGCAGGCACACATACACAGTACACACATACACGGAGAGGCAGGAAGGCACACATACACAGTACACACATACACGGAGAGGCAGGCAGGCAGGCAGGCACACATACACAGTACACACATACACGGAGAGGCAGGCAGGCACACATACACAGTACACACATACACGGAGAGGCAGGCAGGCAGGCACACATACACAGTACACACATACACGGAGAGGCAGGCAGGCACACATACACAGTACACACATACACGGAGAGGCAGGCAGGCACACATACACAGTACACACATACACGGAGAGGCAGGCAGGCAGGCACACATACACAGTACACACATACACGGAGAGGCAGGCAGGCACACATACACAGTACACACATACACGGAGAGGCAGGCAGGAAGGCACACATACACAGTACACACATACACGGAGAGGCAGGAAGGCACACATACACAGTACACACATACACGGAGAGGCAGGCAGGCAGGCAGGCACACATACACAGTACACACATACACAGAGAGGGAGGCAGGCACACATACACAGTACACACATACACGGAGAGGCAGGCAGGCACACACACATACACAGTACACACATACACGGAGAGGCAGGCAGGCACACACACATACACAGTACACACATACACGGAGAGGCAGGCAGGCAGGCACACATACACAGTACACACATACACGGAGAGGCAGGCAGGCACACATACACAGTACATACATACACGGAGAGGCAGGCAGGCACACATACACAGTACACACATACACGGAGAGGCAGGCAGGCACACATACACAGTACACACATACACGGAGAGGCAGGCAGGCACACATACACAGTACACACATACACGGAGAGGCAGGCAGGCACACATACACAGTACACACATACACGGAGAGGCAGGCAGGCACACATACACAGTACACACATACACGGAGAGGCAGGCAGGCACACATACACAGTACACACATACACGGAGAGGCAGGCAGGCAGGCAGGCACAGTACACACACACTTACTTTTTGTCAGGAAACTCCAGCTTATCATTAGCTCCTGAAGTCCCAGCTTCCTCCTTCTTCTGGAAACACCTCATGTGGAGGGAGCTGGACCCCAGCATGAGGCAGCCTAGTGGGCCCCCCCAGGAGCAGGGGCCCCGCACTGGCTGTCATCTAACTGGGTAAGGTAAGAGCCCTATCAGATGACAGCTTGCACACACTGACTGCTGCGGGGTCAGGACAGTCAGATTCAGGGTGCAGTGTCAGCCCCCCTGCCCTGAGACATGTGATAACACCGTACAGTTACGGTGACAGGATGTCAGCGCGCTCCGCCTGTGTTCTGTCCCAGCAAGTGAGCCTCAGGACCAGGGGCTCCCGAATTGGGCTGTCATCTGACTGGGTAAGTGCCTGAACCAGGGCCCAGTCAGATAACCGCTTGCACTGGCACACACTGACTGCACGGGACAGGAGAGCACTCAATCACTGCCCGCCTTTAGGAAATGCAGGGGCACAAAACATTCGGGGCAGCAGGAGCCCCAGATAAAACTGCCTAGCGACGCCACTGCTGTATACACTACATATGACACACAGAACAGCACATAATACATACACTACATACTGTATAGCATATACTCTATACCATGGGTAGGGAACCTAGACACTCCAGCTGTAGCAAAACTACAACTCCCATCATGCCTGGACAGCCAAAGCTAAAGCTTTCCTCCGCTCCCAGAAGCTCTTCTCCTGACTAGTATGTGCCCCCTCTCTGTGCAGTGCCCCCTACTCACCTCTCCTCCGCTCCCAGAAGCTCTTCTCCTGACCAGTATGTGCCCCCTCTCCTCTGTGCAGTGCCCCCTACTCACCTCTCCTCCGCTCCCAGAAGCTCTTCTCCTGGCCAGTATGTGCCCCCTCTCCTCTGTGCAGTGCCCCCTACTCACCTCTCCTCCGCTCCCAGAATCTCTTCCTCTGACCAGTATGTGCCCCCTCTCCTCTGTGCAGTGCCCCCTACTCACCTCTCCTCCGCTCCCAGAAGCTCATCTCCTGACCAGTATGTGCCCTCTCCTCTGTGCAGTGCTCCCTACTCACCTCTCCTCCGCTCCCAGAAGCTCTTCTCCTGACCAGTATGTGCCCCCTCTCCTTTGTGCAGTGCCCCCTACTCACCTCTCCTCCGCTCCCAGAATCTCTTCTCCTGACCAGTATGTGCCCCCTCTCCTCTGTGCAGTGCCCCCTACTCACCTCTCCTCCGCTCCCAGAAGCTCTTCTCCTGGCCAGTATGTGCCCCCTCTCTGTGCAGTGCCCCCTACTCACCTCTCCTCCGCTCCCAGAAGCTCTTCTCCTGACCAGTATGTGCCCCCTCTCCTCTGTGCAGTGCCCCCTACTGACCTCTCCTCCGCTCCCAGAAGCTCTTCTCCTGACCAGTATGTGCCCCCTCTCCTCTGTGCAGTGCCCCCTACTCACCTCTCCTCCGCTCCCAGAAGCTCATCTCCTGACCACTATGTGCCCCCTCTCCTCTGTGCAGTGCCCCCTACTCACCTCTCCTCCGCTCCCAGAAGCTCTTCTCCTGGCCAGCCCTCAGCTGGTCCTCTTCTAGCTTCCGGTGCAGGCAGACTGACATACAGGCTGCCTGCACAGGAAAAATGGGTCTCTGTCCCAGCGTGCCGTCCTTTAGCTGTGTGTGCGTCTTAAAGGCGTACGCACAGCCAAAGCTCACTAGTCCGGGAGGCAAATATCACCCTGCCACCTGGACCAACGCACCTCTATCAGTGGGCCCCCTGGGGGGGGAGGGGGGGGAGGGGAGGGAGGGAGGGAGGGAGGGAGGGCGGAAGGAAGGGAGGCAGGCCGGGAGGGAGGGAGGGGGGGAGGGGGGGAGGGGGGGGGGGAGGGGGGGAGGGGGGGGGGGGGGGTGGGAGGGGGGGTCGGGGGGTGGGGGGGGGGGGGGGGGGGGGGGAGGGGAGGGAGGGGGGGGAGGAGGGAGGGAGGGGGGGAGGTCTCCACCGGTAAATGGTGAGAAATTTGGGGATTTAGGAAATGTTTTTGTGGCCGTATCGTTATCTCTCCATCTACAGCTTCAAGATCGACAACCTCTAAGAGACGTGCCGGGAGCTGCGGCCAGTTTGGTCATCATACGTCCTGGTCTGACCGATGACCCCAGCTGACGTCCATGTTCCTGCCATACGTCCTGGTCTGACCGATGACCCCAGCTGACGTCCATGTTCCTGCCATACGTCCTGGTCTGACCGATGACCCCAGCTGACGTCCATGTTCCTGCCATACGTCCGGGTCTGACCGATGACCCCAGCTGACGTCCAAGTTCCTGCCATACGTCCGGGTCTGACCGATGACCCCAGCTGACGTCCATGTTCCTGCCATACGTCCTGGTCTGACTGATGACCCCAGCTGACGTCCATGTTCCTGCCATACGTCCTGGTCTGACCGATGACCCCAGCTGACGTCCATGTTCCTGCCATACGTCCTGTTCTGACCGATGACCCCAGCTGACGTCCATGTTCCTGCCATACGTCCTGTTCTGACCGATGACCCCAGCTGACGTCCATGTTCCTGCCATACGTCCTGGTCTGACCGATGACCCCAGCTGACGTCCATGTTCCTGCCATACGTCCGGGTCTGACCGATGACCCCAGCTGACGTCCATGTTCCTGCCATACGTCCGGGTCTGACCGATGACCCCAGCTGACGTCCATGTTCCTGCCATACGTCCTGGTCTGACTGATGACCCCAGCTGACGTCCATGTTCCTGCCATACGTCCTGGTCTGACTGATGACCTGAACTGATGTCCATGTTCCTGCCATACGTCCTGGTCTGACTGATGACCTGAACTGACATCCATGTTCCTGCCATACGTCCTGGTCTGACTGATGACCCCAGCTGACGTCCATGTTCCTGCCATACGTCCTGGTCTGACTGATGACCTGAGCTGACGTCCATGTTCCTGCCATACGTCCTGGTCTGACTGATGACCCCAGCTGACGTCCATGTTCCTGCCATACGTCCGGGTCTGACCGATGACCCGAGCTGACGTCCATGTTCCTGCCATACGTCCTGGTCTGACCCATGACCCGAGCTGACGTCCTTTCACGGATTCTCCTTATTAGATCCACAGTCAGTCCTGCTCTTGTGGCGTAAATACGGATGCAAAATGCTGCTGTATTACACCGATGAGAAACCCGTTGTACTCAGCATTACTTTAATGTGGTTGTTATATGAATCAGACATCAGCCTTGTCACACACCCTTAGAGGGTTATTGGCCTTATTGCCCTTGTCATCATGTGATCAGCATTACCAGGCTTCATCATGTGATCGGCATTACACAACTTCATCATGTGATCGGCATTACACAACTTCATCATGTGATCGGCATTATACAATTTCATCATGTGATCAGCATGGTATTGACGATGACATGTTAAAGCCCAGTAATGCTGATCACATGATGAAGCCGGTAATGCTGATCACATGATAAAGCCTGGTAATGCTGATCACATGATAAAGCCTGGTAATGCTGATCACATGATGAAGTCGTGTAATGCTGATCACATGATGAAGCCTGGTAATGCTGATCACATGATGAAGTCGTGTAATGCTGATCACATGATGAAGCCTGGTAATACTGATCACATGATAAAGCCTGGTAATGCTGATCACATGATGAAGTCGTGTAATGCTGATCACATGATGAAGCCTGGTAATGCTGATCACATGATAAAGCCCGGTAATACTGATCACATGATGAAGCCTGGTAATGCTGATCACATGATAAAGCCTGGTAATACTGATCACATGATGAAGCCTGGTAATGCTGATCACATGATAAAGCCCGGTAATACTGATCACATGGTGAAGCCTGGTAATGCTGATCACGTGATGAAGCCCAGTAATGCTGATCACATGATGAAGCCGGTAATGCTGATCACATGATGAAGCCTGGTAATGCTGATCACATGATGAAGCCGGTAATGCTGATCACATGATAAAGCCCGGTAATGCTAATCACATGATAAAGCCTGGTAATACTGATCACATGGTGAAGCCTGGTAATACTGATCACGTGATGAAGCTTGGTAATGCTGATCACATGATGAAGCCTGGTAATACTGATCACATGATGAAGCCTGGTAATGCTGATCACGTGATGAAGCCTGGTAATACTGATCACTTGACAAATACCGGTAATACTGATCACATGATGAAGCCTGGTAATGCTGATCACATGATAAAGCCCGGTAATACTTATCACATGATGAAGCCCGGTAATACTGATCACATGATGAAGCCCGGTAATGCTGATCACATGATAAAGCCTGGTAATACTGATCACATGGTGAAGCCTGGTAATAATGGTCACATGATGAAGCCCGGTAATGCTGATCACATGGTGAAGCCTGGTAATACTGATCACATGATGAAGCCCGGTAATACTGATCACATGATGAAGCCCGGTAATGCTGATCACATGATGAAGCCCGGTAATGCTGATCACATGATGAAGCCTGGTAATGCTGATCACATGATGAAGCCGGTAATGCTAATCACATGATAAAGCCTGGTAATGCTGATCACATGATAAAGCCTGGTAATACTGATCACATGGTGAAGCCCGGTAATACTGATCACATGATGAAGCCCGGTAATGCTGATCACATGATGAAGCCTGGTAATACTAATCACATGATGAAGCCCGGTAATGCTGATCACATGATGAAGCCTGGTAATGCTGATCACATGATGAAGCCCGGTAATGCTGATCACATGATAAAGCCAGGTAATAATGATCGCATGATCAAGCCTGGTAATGCTGATCACATGATAAAGCCCGGTAATACTGATCACATGATGAAGTCGTGTAATGCTGATCACATGATGAAGCCTGGTAATGCTGATCACATGGTGAAGCCTGGTAATGCTGATCACATGATGAAGCCTGGTAATGCTGATCACATGATAAAGCCTGGTAATGCTGATCACATGATGAAGTCGTGTAATGCTGATCACATGATGAAGCCTGGTAATGCTGATCACATGGTGAAGCCTGGTAATGCTGATCACATGATAAAGCCCGGTAATACTGATCACATGATGAAGCACAGGTAATAATGATCACATGATGAAGCCTGGTAATGCTGATCCCATTGTGAAGCCGGGTAATAATGGTCACATGATGAAGCCCGGTAATACTGATCACATGATGAAGCCCGGTAATACTGATCACATGATGAAGCCCGGTAATACTGATCACATGATGAAGCCTGGTAATGCTGATCACATGATGAAGCCTGGTAATGCTGATCCCATTGTGAAGCCGGGTAATAATGGTCACATGATGAAGCCGGGTAATAATGGTCACATGATGAAGCCCGGTAATACTGATCACATGATGAAGCACAGGTAAAATGGCAATTAGGCTCTAATTATGTAAATGAATCGCAAAAGACTGTAACTGTGTGAACACAACCTGAGACATCAGCATACCTCCTAGAGAAACTAATAGGATCTATTGACTTCTAGCTATACAGCAGACAATAGCAGCAACAACAATCGTTTTTTCCATCACTAGAAGGGTAAATGGTTGACACTCTGTGTCCCTCTCGCCGCATGGATCTGAATGGGTCTCTCACAAGTGGAAATGAGTCTTGTCCTTTACTGTATCTGCGGCTCCAGGAATAATACAAGGAAATACAGGAAGCAAATGAGAATCCCCCCTGATAGAATGGTGCGGATGAGCGAGCGCTTCACCTGCCGCCACCGCCGCTGTATTCTTCTGCCCGGGCTGTGTCTCTCCTCCACACGCCGGCCGCTTCCCTCCTCTCATTACTCCTTCTCCTCTCTCATCTGTCTCTGCTATCATCCTCTTATTCCTTATTCTCCTTTGTGCCATTATATTTGCTGCTTTTATTTTCTTTCAATAAACATTATTTATCAAGGAGGGAAAAACACACAATGCGGGGGGGATACACAATGCGGGGGGGGGGGGGGGACACACAATGCTGAAGGGGAATACACAATGCGGGGTGATACACAATGCGGGGTGGGGGACACACAATGCGGAAGGGGAATACATAATGCGCTAGGATACACAATGCGGGGTGGGAATACACAATGCGGGGGGATACACAATGCGGGGGGGGATACACCTTGCGGGGCGGGGGGGAATACACAATGCGGAGGGGGAATACATAATGCGGGGCAATACACAATGCGGGGGGGAATACACAATGCGGGGGGGATACACCTTGCGGTGCGGGGGGGAATACATAATGCGGGGGGGGATACACAATGTGTGGGGATACACAATGCGGGGCGGGGGGAATACACAATGCGGAGGGGGAATACATAATGCGGAGGGGGAATACATAATGCGGGGCAATACACAATGCGGAGGGGGAATACACAATGCGGGGGGGATACACCTTGCGGTGCGGGGGGGAATACATAATGCGGAGGGGGAATACATAATGCGGGGGGATACACAATGCAGGGGGGAATACACAATGCGGGGGGGGAATACATAATGCGGAGGGGGAATACATAATGCGGGGCAATACACAATGCGGGTGGGGGGGATACACAATGCGGGGGGGATACACCTTGCGGGGGGGGGGGAATACACAATGCGGAGGGGGAATACACAATGGGGGGTGGGAATACACAATGCGGGGGGGATACACCTTGCGGGGGGGGGGGGGGAATACACAATGCGGAGGGGGAATACATAATGCGGGGGGATGCACAATTGGGGGTAGTGGGCAGAATACACAATGTGGGGTAGTGGGTATAATACACAATGGGGGGTAGTGGGCAGAATACACAATGGGGGGTAGTGGGTAGAATACACAATGGGGGGTAGTGGGTAGAATACACAATGGGGGGTAGTGGGTAGAATACACAATGGGGGGTAGTGGGTAGAATACACAATGGGGGGTAGTGGGTAGAATACACAATGGGGGGTAGTGGGTAGAATACACAATGGGGGGTAGTGGGTAGAATACACAATGGGGGGTAGTGGGCACAATACACAATGGGGGGGGGCGCCTTTCAGGAGACTTATAATGCATGATGTTCTCCTCTGTTATCTCTGAGGGGCTGCACCATTCACATTAATGACATTGGGAATTGTTGTTTCTGGAGTTGTTGCCCTCAGGACGGGGCTTTAGACTCGGAGTCATTTGCTGGTTGCTGCTACTTTTCTATCCTCTCCCTGGTGCAGGTAGCGCACACTCCTGTCCTGTTACCACCTCTTCCTGGTCCCCACCAATAGGAGGTCAGACCCGCTCCCCCCTATACACCTGAGGCAGTTCCTGGTGGGACAGTCTATTGTCTAGTTAGAGAGAGAGAGTTGCCCACTCTGTATCCACCCAGTCTATATACACCCACTCTGTATCCACCCAGTCTATATACACCCACTCTTTTATCCACCCAGTCTATATACACCCACTCTGTATCCACCCAGTCTATATACACCCACTCTTTTATCCACCCAGTCTATATACACCCACTCTGTATCCACCCAGTCTATATACACCCACTCTGTATCCACCCAGTCTATATACACCCACTCTGTATCCACCCCAGTCTATATAAACCCAGAATATATCCTCCCCAGTCTTTATCCACCTTCTCTGTATCCACCCACTCTGTATCCGCCCCAGTCTATATACACCCAGGTCACAATGACAACTCAGCTGCTGAGACTCAGCAGCTCCGGGATCCCGCACGGTGCACAATGATGGCTCCGCTGCCGAAAACTCTGAGGCTCTGAGATGCCACGCGCTGCACAATGATGGCTCCACTGCCGTAGACTCTGCGGCTCCGGGATCCCGCACGGTGCACAATGATGGGGTAAATCCAATAAGAAAAAGATCGGATAATTTACATTTTTAAAAATAACATTAGTGAAAGTCCCAGCCGGAGCCCCTATGGGAGTGACCAGCTGGAGCCCCTATGGGAGTGACCAGCCAGAGCCCCTGATGGAGCGACCAGACGGAGCCCCTGTCGGAGTGACCAGCCGGAGCCCCTGACCGAGTGACCAGCCGGAGCACCTGGCAGAGTGACCAGCAGGAGCCCCTGGCGAAGTGACCAGCCGGTCCCCCTGTGGGAGTGACCAGCCGGAGCCCCTGGCAGAGCAACCAGCAGGAGCCCCTGTAATAATGTCCAGCCGGACCCCCTGACGGAGCGACCAGTCGGAGCCCCTGTGGGAGTGACCAGCCAGAGCCCCTGTCAGAGTGACCAGTCGGAGCCCCTGTTGTAGGGGCCAGCCAGAGCACTGGGCAGAACGGCCAGCTGGAGCCCCTGTGGGAGTACCAGACCGAGCCCCTGTGGGAGTGACCAGCTGGAGCCCCTGGGGGAGTGACCAGCCGGATCCCCTGGGGAGTGACCAGCCAGAGCCCCCGTCTGAGTGGTAGGCCAGAGGCCCTGTCGGAGTGACCAGTCGGAGCCCCTGTCGGAGTGATCAGTCGGAGCCCCTTTCGGAGTGACCAGTCGGAGCCCCTGTAGGAGTGACCAGTCGGAGCCCCTGTCGGAGTTACCAGTTGTAGCCCCTGTGGCAGTGACCAGCTGGAGCCCCTGTGGGAGTGACCAGTCGGAGCCCCTGTGGGAGTGACCTGTCGGAGCCCCTGTTGGAGTGACCAGTCGGAGCCCCTGTAGGAGTGACCAGTCGGAGCCCCTGTAGGAGTGACCAGTCGGAGCCTCTGTGGTAGTGACCAGCCAGAGCCCCTGTGGGAGTGACCAGTCGGAGCCCCTGTCGGAGTTACCAGTTGTAGCCCCTGTGGCAGTGACCAGCTGGAGCCCCTGTGGGAGTGACCAGTCGGAGCCCCTGTAGGAGTGTCCAGTCGGAGCCCCTGTGGGAGTGACCTGCCGGAGCCCCTGTCGGAGTGGCCAGTCGGAGCCCCTGTGGGAGTGACCTGTCGGAGTGACCAGTCGGAGCCCCTGTTGGAGTGACCAGTCGGAGCCCCTGTAGGAGTGACCAGTCGGAGCCCCTGTAGGAGTGACCAGTCGGAGCCTCTGTGGTAGTGACCAGCCGGAGCCCCTGTCGGAGTTACCAGTTATACCCCCTGTGGCAGTGACCAGCTGGAGCCCCTGTCGGAGTGACCAGTCGGAGCCCCTGTGGGAGTGACCTGCCGGGGGCCCCTCTGCTCTGGGTTGAAGGGTAAAGTGAGGAATTACAGGCAGATTAATTATTACAACCCACAAGAAATCAACTATATGCAACTATATCAACTATATGCAACTATATCAACTATATGCAACTATATAGAAGTCACGCCCACGACAGATCCATAGGCGTAGCTATACCTGTAGCTATAATCATCCATAGGCACCCCATAGGTTTAGTAACCCATAGGTATATGGATCCATAGGCACCCCATAGGTATACGGATCTATAAGCACCCCATAGGTATAGTAACCCATAGCATAGGTATACAGATCCATAGGCACCCCATACATATAGAATCCCATAGCATAGGTATACAGATCCATAGGCACCCCATACATATAGAATCCCATAGCATAGGTATACAGATCCATAGGCACCCCATAGGTATAGTCAAGGCCGGCGTCAGCACCCGGCATACTAGGGCAAGTGTCAGGGCCCACAGCGCCCCTAGGGGCCCAGCAGGGGCAGCACTCGTTTGCTTAGTATTATATAGAATAAATGGAGGAAGATTTTACAGGGCTGCAGGGGGCCCTTGTAGTTATCCACACTCTCCTGTGGTGACTGCAGGTGTTAATACAACCTTGCCCTGCACAGCCACAGCCTGTAAGTGATCCTGCTCACCAGCCGCAGGCTAACACAGAAGCTAGTATGGGACCGCTGCATTACAGGACCATGGGGGAGGAAGGAGCAGGTGAGCTGGATGCTTTACATCCACGGGCTGCTGCAGGTCGGTGTGTCCATGGTACCGAGGACCCCTCAACTAGGGGGAAAAACACCAGCAGTCTTTTATACACTGAAGTTTTAGCGCAATTTTATGTAAATCACGGCAAAAATGGCACGGTTTTGCCCCGATTTTAATAGAAACACAGCAAAACCACTGTCTATTTGTAGTAGATTCTGCTACATTGTACAAGGAGGGTGACTATCATGTGACTATCTCCTATCCTATCTATCTATCTATCTATCTATCTATCTATCTATCTATCTATCTCCTATCTATCTCCTATCTATCTATCTATCTATCTATCTATCTCCTATCTATCTATCTATCTTCTATCTATCTATCTATCTCCTATCTATCTATCTCCTATCTATCTATCTATCTATCTATCTCCTATCTATCTATCTATCTATCTATCTATCTATCTATCTATCTATCTCCTATCTATCTCCTATCTATCTCCTATCTATCTATCTATCTATCTATCTATCTCCTATCTATCTATCTATCTCCTATCTATCTATCTATCTATCTCCTATCTATCTATCTCCTATCTATTTATCTATCTATCTATCTATCTATCTATCTCCTATCTATCTATCTATCTATCTATCTATCTATCTATCTATCTCCTATCTATCTATCTATCTATCTCCTATCTATTTATCTATCTATCTATCTATCTATCTATCTCCTATCTATCTCCTATCTATCTATCTCCTATCTATCTATCTATCTATCTATCTATCTATCTATCTATCTATCTATCCTCCTATCTATCTATCTATCTATCTATCTATCTATCTATCTATCTCCTATCTATCTATCTATCTATCTATCTATCTATCTATCTATCTATCTCCTATCTATCTATCTATCTATCTATCTGGTGTATATACAGTATATCTCTATGTGCCTGGTATATATATCTATCCTAAGATAATAAGAAGGGCAGACTGGATGGGGGGGGGGGGCTTTATCTGCCGAGAATCTTCCATGTTTCTATCCTACCCTCTCTGGCCATCGTGACAGGTGCCCCAGCGGTACTACAACTCCCAGCCACATAACACCTGCCTCCTGGGCGACTGCAGGAAATTGGAGACAACTCTAGTAGATAAAACCCAGGCAGGTGGAGGTAACGCAGGAGGATTCCACATTCAAGGTTGTCTCCATCCAGAAGGGAGGAGGTTCCACCACCAACCTATCATTCTGTCTGTCATCGTCTCCATCCAGTGAGGAGGTTCCACCACCAGTCTATCATTCTGTCATCGTCTCCATCCAGTAAGAAGGTTCCACCACCAGTCTATCATTCTGTCTGTCATCGTCTCCATCCAGTGAGGAGGTTCCACCACCAGTCTATCATTCTGTCATCGTCACCATCCAGTGAGGAGGTTCCAGCACCAGTCTATCATTCTGTCATCGTCTCCATCCAGTGAGGAGGTTCCATCACCAACCTATAATTCTGTCTGTCATCGTCTCCATCCAGTGAGGAGGTTCCACTACCAGACTATCATTCTGTCATCGTCTCCATCCAGTGACGAGGTTCCACCACCAGACTATCATTCTATCTGTCATCGTCTCCATCCAGAAGTAAGGAGGTTCCACCACCAGTCTATCATTCAGTCATCGTCTCCATCCAGTAAGGAGTTTCCACCACGAGTCTATCATTCTGTCATCGTCTCCATCCAGTAAGGAGTTTCCACCATTAGTCTATCATTCTGTCTGTCATCGTCTCCATCCAGAAGTGAGGAGATTCCACCACCAGACTATCATTCTATCTGTCATCGTCTCCATCCAGTGACGAGGTTCCACCACCAGACTATCATTCTATCTGTCATCGTCTCCATCCAGAAGTAAGGAGGTTCCACCACCAGTCTATCATTCTGTCATTGTCTCCATCCAGTGAGTAGGTTCCACCACCAGTCTATCATTCTGTCATCGTCTCCATTCAGTGAGGAGGTTCCACCACCAGTCCATCATTCCGTCATTGTCTCCATCCAGTAAGGAGTTTCCACCACCAGTCTATCATTCAGTCATCGTCTCCATCCAGTAAGGAGTTTCCACCACGAGTCTATCATTCTGTCATCGTCTCCATCCAGTAAGGAGTTTCCACCATTAGTCTATCATTCTGTCTGTCATCGTCTCCATTCAGTGAGGAGGTTCCACCACCAGTCCATCATTCCGTCATTGTCTCCATCCAGTGAGGAGGTTCCACCACCAGACTATCATTCTGTCATCGTCTCCATCCAGTGAGGAGGTTCCACCACCAGACTATCATTCTATCTGTCATCGTCTCCATCCAGAAGTGATGGCTTTATCTGCCGAGAATCTTCCATGTTTCTATACTACCCTCTCTGGCCATCGTGACAGGTGCCCCAGCGGTACTACAACTCCCAGCCACATAACACCTGCCTCCTGGGCAACTGCAGGAAATTGGAGACAACTCTAGTAGATAAAACCCGGGCAGGTGGAGGTAACGCAGGAGGATTCCACATTCAAGGTTGTCTCCATCCAGAAGTGAGGAGGTTCCACCACCAACCTATCATTCTGTCTGTCATCGTCTCCATCCAGTGAGGAGGTTCCACCACCAGTCTATCATTCTGTCATTGTCTCCATCCAGTGAGGAGGTTCCACCACCAGTCTATCATTCTGTCATTGTCTCCATCCAGTGAGGAGGTTCCACCACCAGTCTATCATTCTGTCATCGTCTCCATTCAGTGAGGAGGTTCCACCACCAGTCCATCATTCCGTCATTGTCTCCATCCAGTGAGGAGGTTCCACCACCAGACTATCATTCTGTCATCGTCTCCATCCAGTGAGGAGGTTCCACCACCAGACTATCATTCTATCTGTCATCGTCTCCATCCAGAAGTAAAGAGGTTCCACCACCAGTCTATCATTCTGTCATTGTCTCCATCCAGTGAGGAGGTTCCACCACCAGTCTATCATTCTGTCATCGTCTCCATTCAGTGAGGAGGTTCCACCACCAGTCCATCATTCCGTCATTGTCTCCATCCAGTGAGGAGGTTCCACCACCAGACTATCATTCTGTCATCGTCTCCATCCAGTGAGGAGGTTCCACCACCAGACTATCATTCTATCTGTCATCGTCTCCATCCAGAAGTGATGGCTTTATCTGCCGAGAATCTTCCATGTTTCTATACTACCCTCTCTGGCCATCGTGACAGGTGCCCCAGCGGTACTACAACTCCCAGCCACATAACACCTGCCTCCTGGGCAACTGCAGGAAATTGGAGACAACTCTAATAGATAAAACCCGGGCAGGTGGAGGTAACGCAGGAGGATTCCACATTCAAGGTTGTCTCCATCCAGAAGTGAGGAGGTTCCACCACCAACCTATCATTCTGTCTGTCATCGTCTCCATCCAGTGAGGAGGTTCCACCACCAGTCTATCATTCTGTCATCGTCTCCATCCAGTGAGGAGGTTCCACCACCAGTCTATCATTCTGTCATCGTCTCCATCCAGTAAGAAGGTTCCAGCACCAGTCTATCATTCTGTCATCGTCTCCATCCAGTAAGAAGGTTCCACCACTAGACTATCATTCTGTCATCGTCTCTATTCAGTAAAAAGGTTCCAGCACCAGTCTATCATTCTGTCATCGTCTCCATCCAGTAAGAAGGTTCCACCACCAGACTATCATTCTGTCATCGTCTCCATCCAGTAAGAAGGTTCCACCACCAGACTATCATTCTGTCATCGTCTCCATCCAGTAAGAAGGTTCCAGCACCAGTCTATCATTCTGTCATCGTCTCCATCCAGTAAGAAGGTTCCACCACCAGACTATCATTCTGTCATCGTCTCCATCCAGTAAGAAGGTTCCACCACCAGTCTATCATTTTGTCTGTCATCGTCTCCATCCAGTGAGGAGGTTCCACCACCAGTCTATCATTCTGTCATCGTCACCATCCAGTGAGGAGGTTCCAGCACCAGTCTATCATTCTGTCATCGTCTCCATCCAGTGAGGAGGTTCCACCACCAGTCTATCATTCTGTCATCGTCTCCATCCAGTGAGGAGGTTCCATCACCAACCTATCATTCTGTCTGTCATCGTCTCCATCCAGTGAGGAGGTTCCACTACCAGACTATCATTCTGTCATCGTCTCCATCCAGTGACGAGGTTCCACCACCAGACTATCATTCTATCTGTCATCGTCTCCATCCAGAAGTAAGGAGGTTCCACCACCAGTCTATCATTCAGTCATCGTCTCCATCCAGTGAGGAGATTCCACCACGAGTCTATCATTCTGTCATCGTCTCCATCCAGTAAGGAGTTTCCACCATTAGTCTATCATTCTGTCTGTCATCGTCTCCATCCAGAAGTGAGGAGATTCCACCACCAGACTATCATTCTATCTGTCATCGTCTCCATCCAGTAAGGAGTTTCCACCACCAGTCTATCATTCTGTCATTGTCTCCATCCAGTGAGGAGGTTCCACCACCAGTCTATCATTCTGTCATCGTTTCCATTCAGTGAGGAGGTTCCACCACCAGTCCATCATTCCGTCATTGTCTCCATCCAGTGAGGAGGTTCCACCACCAGACTATCATTCTGTCATCGTCTCCATCCAGTGAGGAGGTTCCACCACCAGACTATCATTCTATCTGTCATCGTCTCCATCCAGAAGTGAGGAGGTTCCAGCACCAGTCTATCATTCTGTCTGTCATCATCTCCATCCAGTGAGGAGGTTCCACCACCAGACTATCATTCTGTCTGTCATCATCTCCATCCAGTGAGGAGGTTCCACCACCAGACTATCATTATGTCATTGTCTCCATCCAGTGAGGAGGTTCCACCACCAGACTATCATTCTGTCTGTCATCGTCTCCATCCAGAAGTGAGGAGGTTCCACCACCAGTCTATCATTCTGTCATCGTCTCCATCCATTGAGGAGGTTCCACCACCAGTCTATCATTCTGTCTGTCATCGTCTCCATCCAGTGAGGAGGTTCCACCACCAGTCTATCATTCCGTCATTGTCTCCATCCAGTGAGGAGGTTCCACCACCAGACTATCATTCTGTCATCGTCTCCATCCAGTGAAGAGGTTCCACCACCAGACTATCATTCTATCTGTCATCGTCTCCATCCAGAAGTGAGGAGGTTCCAGCACCAGTCTATCATTCTGTCTGTCATCGTCTCCATCCAGTGAGGAGGTTCCACCACCAGACTAGCATTATGTCATTGTCTCCATCCAGTGGTGAGGTTGCACCACCAGACTATCATTCTATCTGTCATCGTCTCCATCCAGAAGTGAGGAGGTTCCACCACCAGTCTATCATTCTGTCTGTCATCGTCTACATCCAGTAAGGAGGTTCCACCACCAGTCCATCATTCTGTTATTGTCTCCATCCAGTGAGAAGGTTCCACCACCAATCTATCATTCTGTCTGTCATCGTCTCCATCCAGTGAGGAGGTTCCACCACCAGTGTATCATTCTGTCATTGTCTCCATCCAGTGAGGAGGTTCCACCACCAGTCTATCATTCCGTCATTGTCTCCATCCAGTGAGGAGGTTCCACATCCAGTGAGGAGGTTCCACCACCAGTCCATCATTCTGTCATTGTCTCCATCCAGTGAGGAGGTTCCAGCACCAGTCTATCATTCTGTCATCGTCTCCATCCAGTGAGGAGGTTCCAGCACCAGTCTATCATTCTCTCTGTCATCTCCATCCAGTGAGGAGGTTCCAGCACCAGTTCTGTCCGTCATCGTCTTCTTTCTTCTCATGGTCGGATGTTCAGTCGTTTTCCACCTTTCATAATTCCATTTTATATATAGTTATTAAGGGTCTAATTGTGATTTCATAATAAAATGCAGCAAAGAGTCAGAAGAGCAGTCAGTTTGTTAGGACCCCGATAATCCCCCCGGCAGCCATGATGCAGATAGAAGATGAGAAGCGGGAAGGTAAACATAGGAGGTGAGAGGAATGAAGCTTCACAAGATCTCGGCTTCATCTATTCTTCCTGTATCACTCACTGTGACCGTCCATAAACGCCCCCATTATCACATCAATGTCTCTTCACACTAGGTGGACGTCATACAACGGTGGAACTGTCAGGAGAGTCTGTCCGTATAATCCACAGTCCTTGTGTCAGCTCTGGATCCTGCTCAGGGGTACATCGCCCATCGGGACATAGATTGATATCTGTCTTGTAGTTGATGGCTGTTCACAAAATCAAAGATCATGTAGAGAAAAAACACAATATAAGCAAACGGTATTAAGGGAAATGATGGGAAAAATAAAGCAGCCAAGAAAGAAATCTCCGAGAGGAATCATCCTGTCAGGGACCGAACTCGTGTCCTAAAGGGCTAATTACAAGTAGACGCGAGACATCCCGAGCAAGATCAACAAATCCTGGCAGCTGCAAATTAAATACAGGTAAAGTCTACGCCATGGACGGCCTAGGGGCAAAAAACTAATCAGGGGCAGTTATTGGCCAAACAAGAAGAGACATGCATGTTCCTCAGTCTATTAGTGGTCTCTGCCGATAGCCCATTCCTCACATCTCCCTTCATCTGCCATTAGTCATGTCCACCTCACTAGAGTAAGTCAAGACTTCCATTAACTGCGATAACATTACAAATCACCGCCAAGGTGTTAGTGCAACTAAAATCACAGGCAACACTGAGATGGGGAGGAAAGAGAAGCTCTGGGAGATAATAGGACCCGGTAATTAATAACAACCAGCGGGACAAGCAAAGATTCCAGATAGTCGGTAATTGTCCGGGAAAATGCAAACACGGCCTGGGAGAGCTGGCGATCCAACAATGGGGTCTGCACAAAGGGACCTGATTCCTTCATTATTGGGGAGGTAGGTGAGGAATCTCCTGGGGATCTCTATCAAAGTCTTCTCTGACACATGGAAATTAAAAAAGGAAAAAAGTCGGGGAGATTTTTTGCTTGCGGCTGCATCAATTGTAAGCGACTAATGAAGCCGCTCTCCTGGATTTTATGCAGAACGTCAGCAGGGAAGGCGAGAGACAGGATTTGAAAGTTTATATTTTAATAATTGCGTTGGTTCATCCCTTATAACTCGCCCAATTAATCAAATACGGCGGTGACACATGGGGGCAAATTCCCTATCTCCAGAACTGCTGATTTCCTTTGATGCATCGGGGACGATTCATAAAAATGCAAATGCAAGGCTTTCTGGAATGGCGCTGTCACCTATATCGAGTCTGTTAGGTTTGAAGGGGATGAAATGTTCCTATAATCCTATTTACCGTTTAACATCCCTTTAATTAGTCGCCTCTCATTTTCTGCTGGTTGGACCATTTGCAGCTCTCAGTTATTGGGTTCACGTTTCCCATGTTACAGTGCAGCAGCCACGCTCTCCTTTCACCCGCAATGTTATTATCTATTTTTGTGGTATTTTATCATTTATTGGTTCATTTACAATCATGTGACTCTGCTATGATGCCGCCATTATACTATAAACCCTACCTGTCCTTTCCTGTATAGTGCTGAGCAGACTGACAAACTGTTGGGGTGCAGCAACTTTTTCCAAACCCGAACACTCGGCATTTGACTCCCGGTATCTGGAGAAGTTGGATGCAGCCCTAAAGATTCCTGGGAAAAAATGGATACAGCCATTCAGCATCTTTAGTCAAGGGGAAGGTACAGGGGAGGAGAGGGACAGAGGCATCAACAACTAACACATAATTAGGAAGGAGGATGTGGGGAGGATGACACCAAGATCGCGGCTCTCCAGACAGGACAGAGGCAACAAGGGCCAAACATGGAGGACGAAGTGGGGAGGATGGCACCAAGATCGCGGCTCTCCAGACAGGACAGAGGCAACAAGGGCCAAACATGGAGGGCGATATGGGGAGGATGGCACCAAGATCGCGGCTCTCCAGACAGGACAGAGGCAACAAGGGCCAAACATGGAGGGCGATATGGGGAGGATGGCACCAAGATCACGGCTCTCCAGACAGGACAGAGGCAACAAGGGCCAAACATGGAGGACGAAGTGGGGAGGATGGCACCAAGATCACGGCTCTCCAGACAGAACAGAGGCAACAAGGGCCAAACATGGAGGGCGATATGGGGAGGATGGCACCAAGATCCCGGCTCTCCAGACAGGACGGAGGCAACAGGGGCCAAACATGGAGGACGAAGTGGGGAGGATGGCACCAAGATCCCGGCTCTCCAGACAGGACGGAGGCAACAAGGGCCAAACATGGAGGACGAAGTGGGGAGGATGGCACCAAGATCCCGGCTCTCCAGACAGGACGGAGGCAACAGGGGCCAAACATGGAGGACGATATGGGGAGGATGGCACCAAGATCCCGGCTCTCCAGACAGGACGGAGGCAACAAGGGCCAAACACGGATGAGGCTCTGACAAAAATTGCACCAAGATTGCCGCTCTCGCGAAAGAAAGGAGATCACAAGGGGCAAACAGCAAGGAGGTTGTGGGGAGGATGGCACAAAGCTCCCAGCTCTCCAGGCAGGACGGAGGTTTTGGGAAGCGGTCAATGAAAAAAGATTTAAAGTGATGCTCATAATGTACCCTGAACTGATCCGCCCACATTACCGTCTGGAGACCTGAAGTAAGTGTGTAGGATCACGTTACCAGTAGGGAGCAGTGACGACAGCAGAAGAATGGAGTGGATAGCAGAATATCAGTGCAAAGAATACAGACAGCTGCAAAGAGAGCCGCCATGGCCAACATCTGGACAAGATAAGTGCCAGCCAAGGTGAAGAACCCAAATGGCTTCAATTACTAATACAAGGTTTAGAGATGTCACAATGCTACGAGAATAATCGCATAGATATTAATTACTAATAAAACATACACTCAAGCAGCTGATCTATGATAGTGGAGGGCGCTTATATTATAAAGCTTCTATAAAGGTCCAGTCACACAGTTACATGTAGCCAACAGTCACATCTGGTCGACCCAAGATCACCTCTAAATTCCAGTGCAGTATGAAGGGAGTGTCCTCTGTCCTCTGTCCTCTGTCCTCTGTCCTCTGTCCTCTGTCCTCAGACTAATCTACCGATATGCCTGTTTCCAGTAAATCCAATAAGTAAAAAATCCAATAAATGCAATCTGGATAGCTGATGAAGTGTTTGTGGGATTGGGGAGAGGTAAGGGCAGTGCTGCATTGAGCCCCCTTTTCTTCTCTGATAATAAAGACCCTGTTAGGGGTATTTGTGACCAAGCAGCTTGTCTTCACCGCAACCTTGGGACCTCTCCCCTTTCTGTGGGTGGCGGGTCCTACTATCCGGGAGGGTCACTACACCACTCTGGTCACCTGTGATATCATCCCAAGGAACCTGGTAGCATCCCGACAGGACACCGACCACAGGGGAAAAGGGTACAACCGGCCTTACACTCAGGCGTATCCCGGCCATCCACCACAGGAGTGGTGTCACACTACAACACCTGACCGGTCGTCCCTCCGATATAACACCTGGGGGGTACACCACACCTGCCTCATCCAGGCTCTGGAGCGGCCATCTCAGTCTCCTGACCTCAGTATCATTGAGACGCTCTGGGGAGATCTCCAGGAAGAATGGGCGGCTTTACCATCTGAGAACATAAAAAAGCCTCATTCATCCACAACTACCACAAAAAACTACAAGCTGCCATTGATGTTAACGGGGACAATATACAGGATTAACAACTGGGGGATGGGAACTTCTGATCAGGGACATTTGGATGGTTTTGGTTCTAGCTATGAAGTAAGAAGAGAAAACCCAGTAGTGTGACAATAAATGGCGTCACCCGACCACTAACCATGGGGGGACCCGACCACTAACCATGGGGGGACCCGACCACTAACCATGAGGGGGGAAAATATTGTGTTATTATTCATATTCTCTGAAACAAGGACAAGAAATCCTGCTGGGGTATGTAAACGTTTGAGCACAACTGTAATGTGTACGTCACCAGCCAGCTCCCACCGTAACTGCCCCCTCCCCGAGAAGCTGGGGTAACCAGAAGAAGGTGCCCGTCTTCCTTAATATGAGTGACAGCTGAGGATGGAGCCTGATGTGCAGTAAAGCAGCTGTTCCCCGTCCACCTCTCGCCCCTGCGCTCGTCCAGCCAGAGGTGTGTGCGCTATAATGGTGGACGCCGCTCCCGGGAGCTTCCCACCACTAACACCAGCATGGACCCATCTGTAATTTGTTAATTTCTCTATGCATGAATTAGACGTCCAGAGATTATTTGCATGCGCTAATGGCTTCAAAATCAATTTGTGCTCATGTGGCAGCGAATTTACCGGCGCTCCAAATAATATAAGTAAAACTAAGTGAAGCTTTCAAGTGATTTTCTGTTTTGCTACATTGGTAATTACGTTACTGATATTATTATGTGTAAAAACCAAGATGAGATCTAAACCTAGTGGAAGTGTGGGGGGTGGAGAAGACTGGTGCAGCACGGAGGGGGGGTGGAGAAGACTGGTGCAGCACGGAGGGGGGGTGGAGAAGACTGGTGCAGCACGGAGGGGGGGGTGGAGAAGACTGGTGCAGCACGGAGGGGGGGTGGTGGAGAAGACTGGTGCAGCACGGAGGGGGGGTGGAGAAGACTGGTGCAGCACGGAGGGGGGGTGGAGAAGACTGGTGCAGCACGGAGGGGGGGTGGAGAAGACTGGTGCAGCACGGAGGGGGGGGTGGAGAAGACTGGTGCAGCACGGAGGGGGGGGGGTGGAGAAGACTGGTGCAGCACGGAGGGGGGGTGGAGAAGACTGGTGCAGCACGGAGGGGGGGTGGAGAAGACTGGTGCAGCACGGAGGGGGGGGGTGGAGAAGACTGGTGCAGCACGGAGGGGGGGGTGGAGAAGACTGGTGCAGCACGGAGGGGGGGGTGGAGAAGACTGGTGCAGCACGGAGGGGGGGGGTGGAGAAGACTGGTGCAGCACGGAGGGGGGGTGGAGAAGACTGGTGCAGCACAGAGGGGGGGTGGAGAAGACTGGTGCAGCACGGAGGGGGGGGTGGAGAAGACTGGTGCAGCACGGAGGGGGGGGGGTGGAGAAGACTGGTGCAGCACGGAGGGGGGGTGGAGAAGACTGGTGCAGCATGGAGGGGGGGGGGTGGAGAAGACTGGTGCAGCACGGAGGGGGGGTGGAGAAGACTGGTGCAGCACGGAGGGGGGGTGGAGAAGACTGGTGCAGCACGGAGGGGGGGGGGGGTGGAGAAGACTGGTGCAGCACGGAGGGGGGGGTGGAGAAGAATGGTGCAGCACAGAGGGGGGGTGGAGAAGACTGGTGCAGCACGGAGGGGGGGGGTGGAGAAGACTGGTGCAGCACGGAGGGGGGGGTGGAGAAGACTGGTGCAGCAGGGAGGGGGTGGAGAAGACTGGTGCAGCACGGAGGGGGGGTGGAGAAGACTGGTGCAGCAGGGAGGGGGGTGGAGAAGACTGGTGCAGCAGGGAGGGGGGTGGAGAAGACTGGTGCAGCAGGGAGGGGGGTGGAGAAGACTGGTGCAGCAGGGAGGGGGGTGGAGAAGACTGGTGCAGCAGGGAGGGGGTGGAGAAGACTGGTGCAGCAGGGAGGGGGGGTGGAGAAGACTGATGCAGCACGGAGGGGGGGGGTGGAGAAGACTGATGCAGCACGGAGGGGGGGTGGAGAAGACTGGTGCAGCAGGGAGGGGGGTGGAGAAGACTGGTGCAGCAAGGAGGGGGGTGGAGAAGACTGGTGCAGCACGGAGGGGGGGGTGGAGAAGACTGGTGCAGCACAGAGGGGGGGTGGAGAAGACTGGTGCAGCACGGAGGGGGGGGGTGGAGAAGAATGGTGCAGCACGGAGGGGGGGGGTGGAGAAGACTGGTGCAGCACGGAGGGGGGGGTGGAGAAGACTGGTGCAGCACGGAGGGGGGGGGGGTGGAGAAGACTGGTGCAGCACGGAGGGGGGTGGAGAAGACTGGTGCAGCACGGAGGGGGGGTGGAGAAGACTGGTGCAGCACGGAGGGGGGGGGGGTGGAGAAGACTGGTGCAGCACGGAGGGGGGGTGGAGAAGAATGGTGCAGCACAGAGGGGGGGGTGGAGAAGACTGGTGCAGCACGGAGGGGGGGGTGGAGAAGACTGGTGCAGCACGGAGGGGGGGGGGGTGGAGAAGACTGGTGCAGCAGGGAGGGGGTGGAGAAGACTGGTGCAGCACGGAGGGGGGGTGGAGAAGACTGGTGCAGCACGGAGGGGGGTGGAGAAGACTGGTGCAGCAGGGAGGGGGGTGGAGAAGACTGGTGCAGCAGGGAGGGGGGTGGAGAAGACTGGTGCAGCAGGGAGGGGGTGGAGAAGACTGGTGCAGCAGGGAGGGGGGGTGGAGAAGACTGATGCAGCACGGAGGGGGGGTGGTGGAGAAGACTGATGCAGCACGGAGGGGGGGTGGAGAAGACTGGTGCAGCAGGGAGGGGGGTGGAGAAGACTGGTGCAGCATGGAGGGGGGTGGAGAAGACTGGTGCAGCAGGGAGGGGGGGTGTAGAAGACTGGTGCAGCATGGAGGGGGTGGAGAAGACTGGTGCAGCATGGAGGGGGGTGGAGAAGACTGGTGCAGCAGGGAGGGGGGTGGAGAAGACTGGTGCAGCAGGGAGGGGGTGGAGAAGACTGGCACAGTGGGGAGGGAGGGTGGAGAAGACTGCTGCAGCAGGGAGGGGGGGTGGAAAAGACTGCTGCAGCAGGGAGGGGGGGTGGAAAAGACTGCTGCAGCAGGGAGGGGGGTGGTGGAAAAGACTGCTGCAGCAGGGAGGGGGGGGTGGAAAAGACTGCTGCAGCTGGCATAGGGATGGAGAACACTGGTGAAGCGGAGAGGGAGGGTGGAGAGGACTGGCACAGCGGGGAGGGAGGGTGGAAAAGACTGGCACAGCGGGGAGGGAGGGTGGTGAAGACTGGTGCAGCGGGTGGTGGGGCACAGCGTGGGGTGGTGGAGAAGACTGGAACAGTGGGGAGGGGGGTTGAGAAGACTGGTGCAGTAGGGGGGGTGGAGAAGACTGGCACAGGGGGGATAAGACTGGCACAGCGGGGAGGGGGGGTGGAGAAGACTTCACAGCGGGGAGGGGGGTGGAGAAGACTGTCACAGCGGGGGTGGGGAGGTGGAGAAGAATGGTGCAGCAGGGAGAGGGGTGAAGAAGACTGGCACAGCGGGGAGGTAGGGTGGTGAAGACTGATGCAGCGGGGGGTGGGGCACAGGGGGGTGGTGGAAAAGACTGGCACAGCGGGGAGGGGGGTGGAGTAGACTGCTGCAGTGGGGAGGGGTGGAGAAGACTGCTGCAGCGGGGAGGGGGGTGGAGGAGACTGGTGCAGCGGGGAGGGGAGGTGGAGAAGACTGGTGCAGCGGGGAGGGGAGGTGGAGAAGACTGGTGCAGCGGAGAGGGGGGTGGAGAAGACTGGTGCAGTGGGGAGGGGGTATCCTCACTGACGGGACCCGTCCTATCTGCTACACTTATATAGAGTATATGGCAGCAGCTTGTATCACCTAGTTCTGGAAAACCTTATTAAAGGCGTTTAGGAATAGGGCCGGGGCCACACTGCGTTTTTACAGTCCGTTTCTTTCACAGATACAATTGTGTGCAATTCATTTGGATTCGTGTTTTCTTTGACTTCTATTACAAAGAAAGAAACGGATGAAGGCGGATGGTTTTTTTAGCGTACACAAAAACGCGGTCGTCTACAAAAGCTTCTGTTATCAGTTTATTATTTTTTTTAAGTCAATGGAAAAGCGATCAGAATGGGTTGCCCACAATTGCATCCGTTTTTCTATCTGTTTTTCCATCCGTTTTTTCCGACTACGCAGTGTGATCTGCGCCTAACACAATCTGGAGTCCTATAGAAACAATGGTGATACAGACAGACATGTCCGGCAGGTTATATGTATACAGCATAACCGCTATGACGAGTAATCCAAGGAGGAATAATAGTGGCTGCAGCCCTGACTAACCGCCTGCTGCCAGTCACAACTACATAGAAGAAAATAAGATGAAAAAAAGCCACAGAAATAACGGCCAATGGCGGCTATCCCTCCTCCAGCATCATTACTAATAATGGTAGACCTGGCATCATATACATGGAGAGTTATTGATCAACAACACTCACTAATAGTGCAGATACCACTTGTCAGATACATAACAACAGAAAAACTATGGTTCCCAAAGTGGCACCCAGAGGTAAGTATGGCTAAACCCGAAGCAGGTGAGAACAAGGGCACAGTCCTCACCAGCCGATAGAAGACCTGGTCCCAGAAGCTGGATGTGTTTGTCTCTGTCTCTACGTGTTTCACCCGGACTGTTGGCCAGGATCCTCAGGGGACTAAAACAACACTTAACAAATATGTTGTATTCAGTAAAGACTAATAAAGACCAATATATTTGTTGTATTCAGTAAAGACTAATAAAGACCAATAAAGACTGGATTTAGTAAACCGGATAAGAATGATACAGATAAGGTTTCACCTAAATACAACATATTTGTTAAGTGTTGTTTTAGTCCCCTGAGGATCCCGGCCAACAGTCCGGATGAAACACGTAGAGACAGAGACAAACACATCCAGCTTCCACCGGCTGGTGAGGACTGTGCCCCTATTCTGAAACTTATTGATCACTGCCCCCATACACCTAATACTAAAGCTGGCCAAACCCATTGCTGGGAGGGTGCTGGGTGGGTGTATGGGGAGGACGGGAGAGGTTACTGTCGGACAACAGTTATGGACGTTGTATAGGTACATTAAAGCGTAACTGTCACGTTTTTGTTATTGCAGAAATCAGTAGTATAAGTGATTTTAAGAAACTCTGTAATAGGTTTTATCAGCCAAAAAAGCCTCCATCTGTACTCAAGAAGCAATCTCCCAGCCTCCCCCCCTGACTTCTTATCTGTGCATTATCAGGCAAACACGTCTTCATTACAGAGAAGCCAGTGAAGACGGGTTCTGCTCTCTCCATTCTATCCCTATGGAGGGTGGAGGGGCTGAGGGAGATGAGGGAGCAGGAAGAGGTGACATGAAGGTCAGCTGTTTGTAGACTCTCTGGGGACCTAAACCGCAGGATTCTGGGGTAGGAAAGGTCAGTGCTTATCTATGAACTTACTGAGAGAAGATTGCAGGGTGTTGTGCTGTGCAGGACTGCTCCGTGCTCACTCACTCCTCACAGCCCCTCCCCTCTCCATAGCCACAGAATGGAGAGAGAAATCCTGCTTCATCTGATGTGAGGGGGGAGGCTGGGAGATTGCTTTTTCACTACAGAAGGAAACTCTTTTAGTACATAAAACCTATTACAGAGTTTCTTAAAATCGCTTGTACTGTTGATATTTAATGTTTTCAGAAAAATGACCCTGAAATGACAGTTACGCTTTAAGTGTGCGGCTCATCCTCAGCACTGATACCACATCCCGCAAGCTGTTAGCCCCCATTACTGGTAGTGGCCATTGCTCCATTGCTGTTAGCCTCTAGAAATGAGCAAGTAGTGAAATATTCAAAATTCGATCGAATATCAAGTCCTATTGAAGTCTATGGAAGAAAAAAACGTGTTACTGGGAAACTAAAATCCGACCTCCTGGATGTCACCAAGTCCACCATGACACCTCAGGAAATGATGGCGACACCTCTGGATGCAGCAGGGACCGCAGGGGAAGCATGCCTGGGTGTATATAGGACAGCAGGGGAAGCATGCCTGGGTGTATATAGGACAGCAGGGGAAGCATGCCTGGGTGTATATAGGACAGCAGGGGAAGCATGCCTGGGTGTATATAGGACAGCAGGGGAAGCATGCCTGGGTACATATAGGACAGCAGGGGAAGCATGCCTGGGTACATATAGGACAGCAGGGGAAGCATGCCTGGGTGTATATAGGACAGCAGGGGAAGCATGCCTGGGTGTATATAGGACAGCAGGGGAAGCATGCCTGGGTACATATAGGACAGCAAAGGAAGCATGCCTGGGTGTATATAGGACAGCAGGGGAAGCATGCCTGGGTACATATAGGACAGCAGGGGAAGCATGCCTGGGTACATATAGGACAGCAGGGGAAGCATGCCTGGGTACATATAGGACAGCAGGGGAAGCATGCCGGGGTACATATAGGACAGCAGGGGAAGCATGCCGGGGTACATATAGGACAGCAGGGGAAGCATGCCTGGGTGTATATAGGACAGCAGGGAAAGCATGCCTGGGTGTATATAGGACAGCAGGGGAAGCATGCCTGGGTACATATAGGACAGCAGGGGAAGCATGCCTGGGTGTATATAGGACAGTGGGAGAAGCATGCCTGGGTACATATAGGACAGCGGGGGAAGCATGCCTGGGTACATATAGGACAGCAGGGGAAGCATGCCAGGGTACATATAGGACAGCAGGGGAAGCATGCCTGGGTGTATATAGGACAGCAGGGGAAGCATGCCTGGGTGTATATAGGACAGCAGGGGAGGCATGCCTGGGTGTATATAGGACAGCAGGGGAAGCATGCCTGGGTGTATATAGGACAGCAAAGGAAGCATGCCTGGGTACATATAGGACAGCAGGGGAAGCATGCCTGGGTGTATATAGGACAGCGGGAGAAGCATGCCTGGGTACATATAGGACAGCGGGGGAAGCATGCCTGGGTACATATAGGACAGCAGGGGAAGCATGCCAGGGTACATATAGGACAGCAGGGGAAGCATGCCTGGGTGTATATAGGACAGCAGGGGAAGCATGCCTGGGTGTATATAGGACAGCAGGGGAGGCATGCCTGGGTACATATAGGACAGCAGGGGAAGCATGCCTGGGTGTATATAGGACAGCAGGGGAAGCATGCCTGGGTACATATAGGACAGCAGGGGAAGCATGCCTGGGTACATATAGGACAGCGGGGGAAGCATGCCTGGGTACATATAGGACAGCAGGGGAAGCATGCCTGGGTACATATAGGACAGCAGGGGAAGCATGCCTGGGTACATATAGGACAGCAGGGGAGGCATGCCTGGGTACATATAGGACAGCAGGGGAAGCATGCCTGGGTACATATAGGACAGCAGGGGAAGCATGCCTGGGTGTATATAGGACAGCAGGGGAAGCATACCTGGGTGTATATAGGACAGCAGGGGAAGCATGCCCGGGTACATATAGGACAGCGGGGGAAGCATGCCCGGGTACATATAGGACAGCGGGGGAAGCATGCCTGGGTACATATAGGACAGCAGGGGAAGCATGCCTGGGTGTATATAGGACAGCAGGGGAAGCATGCCTGGGTACATATAGGACAGCAGGGGAAGCATGCCTGGGTGTATATAGGACAGCAGGGGAAGCATGCCTGGGTGTATATAGGACAGCAGGGGAAGCATGCCTGGGTACATATAGGAGAGCAGGGGAAGCATGCCCGGGTACATATAGGACAGCGGGGGAAGCATGCCTGGGTACATATAGGACAGCGGGGGAAGCATGCCTGGGTGTATATAGGACAGCAGGGGAAGCATGCCTGGGTACATATAGGACAGCAGGGGAAGCATGCCTGGGTGTATATAGGACAGCAGGGGAAGCATGCCTGGGTACATATAGGACAGCAGGGGAAGCATGCCAGGGTACATATAGGACAGCAGGGGAAGCATGCCTGGGTACATATAGGACAGCAGGGGAAGCATGCCTGGGTACATATAGGAGAGCAGGGGAAGCATGCCTGGGTGTATATAGGACAGCAGGGGAAGCATGCCTGGGTGTATATAGGACAGCAGGGGAAGCATGCCTGGGTGTATATAGGACAGCAGGGGAAGCATGCCTGGGTACATATAGGACAGCAGAGGAAGCATGCCTGAGTGTATATAGGACAGCAGGGGAAGCATGCCTGGGTACATATAGGACAGCAGGGGAAGCATGCCTGGGTACATATAGGACAGCGGGGGAAGCATGCCTGGGTACATATAGGACAGCGGGGGAAGCATGCCTGGGTACATATAGGACAGCGGGGGAAGCATGCCTGGGTGTATATAGGACAGCAGGGGAAGCATGCCTGGGTACATATAGGACAGCGGGGGAAGCATGCCTGGGTACATATAGGACAGCGGGGGAAGCATGCCTGGGTACATATAGGACAGCAGGGGAAGCATGCCTGGGTACATATAGGACAGCAGGGGAAGCATGCCTGGGTATATATAGGACAGCAGGGGAAGCATGCCTGGGTGTATATAGGAGAGCAGGGGAAGCATGCCTGGGTGTATATAGGACAGCAGGGGAAGCATGCCTGGGTACATATAGTACAGCAGGGAAAGCATGCCTGGGTACATATAGGACAGCAGGGGAAGCATGCCTGGGTACATATAGGACAGCAGGGAAAGCATGCCTGGGTGTATATAGGACAGCAGGGGAAGCATGCCTGGGTACATATAGGACAGCGGGGGAAGCATGCCTGGGTGTATATAGGACAGCAGGGGAAGCATGCCTGGGTGTATATAGGACAGCAGGGGAAGCATGCCTGGGTACATATAGGACAGCAGGGGAAGCATGCCTGGGTACATATAGGACAGCAGGGGAAGCATGCCTGGGTACATATAGTACAGCAGGGAAAGCATGCCTGGGTGTATATAGGACAGCAGGGGAAGCATGCCTGGGTACATATAGGACAGCGGGGGAAGCATGCCTGGGTGTATATAGGACAGCAGGGGAAGCACGCCTGGGTGTATATAGGACAGCAGGGGAAGCATGCCTGGGTGTATATAGGACAGCAGGGGAAGCATGCCTGGGTACATATAGGACAGCAGGGGAAGCATGCCTGGGTGTATATAGGACAGCAGGGGAAGCATGCCTGGGTACGTAGGGTACACAGCATAGGTAGATATGTACATAGGGACACAGCAGCTCTGTCCCTTATCTCTTCCAGCATACATGTGAGCTGAGCACTGCCGGCCACAAGTTTTATATAGCAGGGTCATCTGATCTGGCCAACCAATCGCTGCTATCGACATGTATGGGTCCCACGTCATCGCAGGACGTACCAAAGAGTCTCCTGCATGTTTATTGGCTGAGAAATAGCGCCCAAACTTACAGGAAACGGATGATGAGATTTCCTCGAGTATCGCAAGATGCTCGTCCGAGTAACGAGTACCATTGAGTACCCTAATACTCCATCCAGTACCCTAATACTCCATCCAGTACCAAGCTTGGACCAGCATGCTCACTTGTCACTAGATATTATTTATCAGACTGGAATGAGGTATATTATCTATATCATAAAAAGGAATGTCCATCCGTCCGTCCTCTATAGACTTCCAAACGCCTGAACCGTTTGACCCCAAATTTGGCCCACAGATACATTGGGTGTCCGGGAAGGTTTTAGCGAAGGTCCCGTCCCCGCCAGATGTACAGGAGGGGAGGGGGAGGGGAAAGAGAGGCGCCCCATAGAGATGAATGGGAAAATCTCCTCACTGCACACACAGGTGATATAATTAGCTGCAGCAGACACGGCGGTTGGAGCCTTAGCAACCAATAGGATTACTGCTTTCATTTTCACAGGGAGCAACGGTTGCTAGGGAAGCTGCCTCACCACATCCACAGTAATAACTGGTAGATCCCTACTCCATCTATACAGTACATATATACAGGGCCCCCTACTCCATCTATACAGTACATGTATACAGGACCCCCTACTCCATCTATACAGTACATGTATACAGGACCCCCTACTCCATCTATACAGTACATGTATATACAGGACCCCCTACTCCATCTATACAGTACATGTATACAGGACCCCCCTACTCCATCTATACAGTATATGTATATACAGGGCCCCCTACTCCATCTATACAGTACATGTATACAAGACCCCCCTACTCCATCTATACAGTACATGTATACAGGACCCCCTACTCCATCTATACAGTACATATATATACAGGACCCCCTACTCCATCTATACACTACATGTATATACAGGACCCCCTACTCCATCTATACAGTACATGTATACAGGACCCCCTACTCCATCTATACAGTACAGGTATACAGGACCCCCTACTCTATCTATACAGTACATGTATACAGGACCCCCTACTCCATCTATACAGTACAGGTATACAGGACCCCCTACTCCATCCATACAGTACATGTATATACAGGACCCCCTACTCCATCTATACAGTACATGTATACAGGGCCCCCTACTCCATCTATACAGTACATGTATATACAGGGCCCCCTACTCCATCTATACAGTATATGTATATACAGGGCCCCCTACTCCATCTATAAAGTACATGTATACAAGACCCCCCTACTCCATCTATACAGTACATGTATACAGGACCCCCTACTCCATCTATACAGTACATATATATACAGGACCCCCTACTCCATCTATACACTACATGTATATACAGGACCCCCTACTCCATCTATACAGTACATGTATACAGGACCCCCTACTCCATCTATACAGTACAGGTATACAGGACCCCCTACTCCATCTATACAGTACATGTATACAAATACAGGACCCACTACTCCATCTATACAGTACATGTATACAGGGCCCCCTACTCCATCTATACAGTACATGTATACAGGACCCCCTACTCCATCTATACAGTACATGTATATACAGGGCACTACAGGTATACCATACTGTGACTGGATAACACTGCCATACCACACCTGATCAATACCGCCATACTGTGACTGGATAACACTGCCATACCAGACCTGACCAATACTGCCATACTATGACTGGAGAACACTGCCACACCAGACCTGACCAATACTGCCACACTGTGACTAGATAACACCGCCATACCAGACATGACCAATACCGACACACGGTGACTGGATAACACTGCCATACCAGACCTGACCAATACCGCCACAACCCCCTCGAAAAGACACCAGATTTTCTGGCAAGTCTGAACGGGAGGGTACTGCCCCTCTGCAAGGTGCTACCCTACGCACCAGACCATGGGTGCCTAATGGTAAATACAACCCTGCAGGTATAAAGGACACTACAGGTATACAGGACCCCAAAACTATACACTACAGGTGCACGGGAACTCCACCAACTATATACTACAGGTATACAGGACCCCAAAACTTTACACTACAGGTATACAGGACCTCCACCAACTATATACTACAGGTAAACAGGACCCCAAACTATTCACTACAGGTATACAGGACCCAAAACTATACACTACAGGTATACAGGAACTTCACCAACTATATACTACAGGTATATAGGACCCCAAACTATACACTGCAGGCATACAGGACCTCAAAACTATACACTACAGGTATACAGGACCTACACCAACTCTATACTACAAATATACACCACCTTCACCAACTCTATACTTCAGGTATACAGGACCCCAAAGCTATATACTACAGGTATAAAGGAACTCTACCAACTATATACTACAGGTATATATATGACCCCAAACTATACACTACAGGTATACAGGACCTCCACAAACTCTATACTACAGTTATATAGGACCCTCAAACTATGCACTACAGGTATACAGGACCCCTGAACTATATACTACAGGTATACAAGACATCCACCAATTATACACTACAGGTATGCAGGACCCTCAAACTATAAACTACAGATATACAAGACCTCCACCAACTATACATTACAGGTATACAGCACCAACTATATACTACAGGTATACAGGACCCCCGAACTATACAGTACAGGTATACAGGACCTTCACCAACTACATTGCAGGTATACAGGACCTCCCTCAACTATACACTACAGGTATACAGCCCCCCCCCCAACTACACACTACAGGTATACAGGACCCCGCAACTATACACTATAGGTATACAGCCCCCCCAACTATGCACTACAGATATGCAAGATCCCTAAAAACTATACATTGTGGGTATACAGAAGCCCTCCAACTATGCACTACAGGTATACACTAATTCCACTGATGAAACAATACCTTTAGCTTGGCCTCCTGGGCACCTTAGAACAAATCTAATTAACACACTGACACTTTATACCCGGGCAGCGCCGGGCACATTTTCTAGTATATTATATATCAGACTGGAATGAGGTATATTATATATTATATATCAGACTGGAATGAGGTATATTATATATCAGACTGGAATGAGGTATATTATATATTATATATCAGACTGGAATGAGGTATATTATATATCAGACTGGAATGAGGTATATTATATATTATAGATCAGACTGGAATGAGGTATATTATATATCAGACTGGAATGAGGTATATTATATATTATATATCAGACTGGAATGAGGTATATTATATATTATAGATCAGACTGGAATGAGGTATTATATATTATAGATCAGACTGGAATGAGGTATATTATATATTATAGATCAGACTGGAATGAGGTATATTATATATCAGACTGGAATGAGGTATTATATATTATAGATCAGACTGGAATGAGGTATATTATATATTATAGATCAGACTGGAATGAGGTATATTATATATTATAGATCAGACTGGAATGAGGTATATTATATATTATATATCAGACTGGAATGAGGTATATTATATATTATAGATCAGACTGGAATGAGGTATTATATATTATAGATCAGACTGGAATGAGGTATATTATATATTATAGATCAGACTGGAATGAGGTATATTATATATCAGACTGGAATGAGGTATTATATATTATAGATCAGACTGGAATGAGGTATATTATATATTATAGATCAGACTGGAATGAGGTATATTATATATTATAGATCAGACTGGAATGAGGTATATTATATATTATAGATCAGACTGGAATGAGGTATTATATATTATAGATCAGATTGGAATGAGGTATATTATATATTATAGATCAGACTGGAATGAGGTATATTATATATTATAGATCAGACTGGAATGAGGTATATTATATATTATAGATCAGACTGGAATGAGGTATATTATATATTATATATCAGACTGGAATGAGGTATTATATATTATAGATCAGACTGGAATGAGGTATATTATATATTATATATCAGACTGGAATGAGGTATTATATATTATAGATCAGACTGGAATGAGGTATATTATATATTATAGATCAGACTGGAATGAGGTATTATATATTATATATCAGACTGGAATGAGGTATATTATAGATATTATAATAAAGTGCATTTTCAGCAATATCACCTACTTGATGAGTTTGGCCACAATCCATTGTCTTCCGTGCGATGTGGACGTCTTTGCTCAGGTAGGTGGAGAGGTTAATGGCCGTTCTCCTCTTTGGCTTCTTCTTCTTTCAGGGCTATAAAGAAGCACTTTGCGGCTGAGCGTTTTACAATGAGCGTTCTCTGTCCGTCTCCATATGAATGGTAATGCGTCTGACATCAGCGCTATTGTTGCAGATGTTGCTTAAAGTTTAGTTTTGACAACTCTGGCGGCCGTCACTGTTGCCGAGCAATGTGGGGTGTAAATAACCCCTTCACTACCGGAGGCCCCCCCCCCCCCTCTGTTACCCGCCGCTTCCCGGGAATTTGTTACATTTTAGGCTATGTTCACACATTGTATGAGACCGGCTGTTCCGTGACCCCGGCCGGGTCACGGAACGGCCGGTCTCTGGCCGGATCATCTTGGGTGATCTTTCCGGCCGCAGAGCTCTGATGCGCCGCATAGGATCCCGGCCAGAGCGTATACGATGTGTGTACGCTCCGGCTGGGATCCTATTACAAATAAGGCTCTGATACACATGGGTATTATTTGTAATAAGATCCCAGGTGGAGCGTACACACATCCTATACGCTCCGGCCGCAGCCACGGACGCAGAAAACCCTGTCAGTTCACACAGTGAAGCGAGCAGCTCCGGCTCTTGCTTCACTGTGGGCTATGGGAAGCTCTGATGCGGGCGCGCGCTGATGCACCCGCATCAGAGCTTTGCGGCCGAGATGATACGGCCACAGACCGGCCGTTCTGTGACCCGCCCCGGGTCATGGAACGGCCGGTCTCATACCAAGTGTGCACATAGCCTTATAATTGTTCTGTCAATCATCGCTGGCTGCACAAACAAACCAGATAACATAATAGTCTAATAAAGCCGACACACGGGATAAAAAGGGATAGTTAGTGATGTCCATGCAGCCCTTGTTGTATATATATAGTTAGTGATGTCTGTGCAGCCCTTGCTGTGTGTGTATATATATATATATATATATATATATATATATATATATATATATAGTTAAGTGTGTCAAGTGTGTATATATAGTTAGTGATGTCTGTGCAGCCCTTGCTGTATATATTTTGTTAGTGATGTCCGTGCAGCTCTTGCTGTATATATATATATATTATATATAGTTTGTGATGTCTGCGCAGCCCTTGCTGTATATATATTGTGATGTCAGTGCAGCCCTTGCTGTGTGTATCTAGTTAGTGATGTCTGTGCAGCCCTTGCTGTATATATGTATATCGTTAATCACAGCACCGCGGTCTGTGATTGGCTGAGCAGTCACGGAAGAGACGGGGCCAGAAGTGTCAGCGATGAGTGTGGGACAGGCAATCTGTGCAGGACACCAGGCAGGATAGGTAAGTACAGCCACGTGTGGCCATCGGACAATGATTTTCTGTCAGGTTTAAACAGCGACAATTATCGGTATCATCGCAATCATAATCGTCCTGATTCAGCAGATAATCCCCCGTGTAATAGGACATACCGTTAGTATCCATGACTACCGCGCAGTAGCCAAATTTGGTGGGGGCAAGGGGGCGGTCGCTCCCGGGCCCACTCAGACAGGGGCCCAATGAGGTCTCAGACAGTTCTTGCTGTCTGCAAAAGCTATTGCTTTTGCAGACAGCATTAACCCGTCAGTAGTGGCCGGGGCATCCGAGCAGTGTCGGACTGGGCCATGGGAGGAGCGGTGATCCTCCGGTGGGCCCCTCCCCCACTCCCGATGACCGACCGGCAGCTGCTGGATCCCTGGCTCCAGCCCCCACCTCGTCCCAGCAAACTGGTCGGAACTGTATGTGCTCGCACTCCTAATGAGCGCATACAGTTCCGACGGGGCCAGGATGTGATTGACACAGCATCAGGAGCCATTGGCTCCTGGCTGTGTCAATCATTCTTGTGGCCGGAGGCAGCGTTATGCCTCCAATTATAGGCGTAAGGAGTGATCCTCGGTCTAAATCTTACAAGTGGAAAGCAGAGATATTCTTAACAGAAGATTATCCACCGTGTAGGTAATGATCATAGAAGAGATGCTTATGATGCAAGTGCTTTTGTGCACAATTTTATTTTGATATACAGTGTATTCACAGACATAAATTCCGACGTTTCGGTGGTGACACCTTTCTCAGGGGTCTATGGATATGAAAGACATATATTACAATGAGGTATGGTTACATAAGGTTGTAACGTGCACAAAGCCAGGGTAGGGTAGGAGGGTGAAGGGTAAGGGTACATGACTCATGGGGAAGTAACATCAAAATGACAAACGATATATACATAATAGTAACACAATAGTTGCTGGAGAGACTGTCTGAAGGATGATGAGGAGAGAAGGCAGGGACATATTCCATAGCTATGAGGGAACACATAGATGTTAGAGGCTTAATCACATATGACGGTAACAATGATAGTAACAAGGTAGTAGGGCTATTTTAGTATAAATGCATGTAGCAGACTTGCTAGAAGATATAGGATAGAGGATAGTGAAAGTAATCCAAAGATGAAGGGTAGGAGTACAGTTGGGTAGTACCTGTGTATAGAGTTGCAGTGTATTGATAGCGGAGTGGTATCGATCTGCTGTAGATAAGAATACAGTCAGGGCTAAGTTATGGGTGTTAGGGGGTAATGTAGCACTGAGGGATATAATCTGTGGTTGTTACCTCGTTGGTAACCGGAGGTCCGTGGTGGCTGGGGTCCGAATCGAGTCGGCGTTAGTGGGAGCCGGACAGTGGAACTGTAATAAAGGAGTCCCGGTTAGTCCGCTCATGATATATAGGGAAGCTGTGGTGAGGAGAGGTAATAATTACCCAAGTAGAGACCGTGCGGCGTTCCAGATCCAGCGGAGCTCAGTCGCGCAATGATGACGCGGACGTGGTGACGTCCGGACGTTTTATAGGGGCGGCGCATGCGCACTGGTGTGGGCTCGGGACAAGTGCGTACTGCGCCTGCGCTGTGACGCCGCAATGGAGCGAGGGGGCGGCGAGCCAGGGGCGGGCTGAAGGCGGAGCTGAGGTGCCGCTAGTGTGTGATGCTAAGCTGAGATATGGGATAATGCTGGGTAGATGACCCGGACCTAGGTGGGGTGGATAGTGATGAGCCCAGAGCAGTCTGGGAACGGAGTAAGTGAGGCGGGAAGGCGGAGAACAGGGGGCGGGCTGAGGGCGGAGCTAAGGTGCCGCATACCTGTATATTGAGCTAGGAGATGGGAATAGACAGAACAGGTAACATGAACATAGGTGGGGTGAACAATGATAGGTCCAGAATAGTCTAGGAAGGAGTACTCATAGGATTGGTAAGATGGAGGTGGGAAGTATGTGTCTATATGGAGCACAGGGAAAAGGGGACGGGCCTCAAGGGGACACCAGTATTAGACAAACTGACAATATTAGAGAAGCAGTCGTATAAGGAGGAAGGAGTTAGATGAGAAGGATATATGAAAAGAAGACATGCATAGAAGAGGTGCTATCATTCCTAAATGCCCATACTACCTGTTCTGGATACTTAGAAGTCATGGTCTGGCCTAAAGAGAAGTAAATATAGATATGATGAATCCCCATCAGTATGACAATAAAACACAATAACAATGCATGTGGTGTGACAATTAATAGAACAGTTCATATTCTCTATTAAGTCCATTGGGTTCCAAGGTACCTAAAGTGTGGATCCAGAAGGCCTCACGTTCTTTCAGTCTCTGGATCCTGTTGCCACCTCGGCGAGCCAAGGGGATCTGTTCGAGTACTTGAAAGCGTAGTTGTGAGATGTTGTGTCTGGTTGTGATAAAGTGGTCGGGTATGGGTAGCAGTGTTTTGGCGCAGCGAATGGTAGACTTGTGTTGGGAGATCCGATCCCTAACGTGTTGTGTCGTTTCCCCCACGTAACCCAAGCCACATGGACATTTAATGAGGTATATGACGTAGGAGCTATCACATGTGAAAAAGCCCTTTATAGGAAATTGTCTGCCTGTGTGTGGGTGTGTCGCAAAGGGTCCTTTGGATATATTGGAACATTGATGACAATGTAGGCATGGGTATGTGCCTTTCCGTTTCGTAGTGAGGAAGGTTTGTCTGCTGGTTTTAGTCAGGGTACCAATGTCTGCTTTGACTAGACGGTCACGAAGGTTGGGGGGTCGTTTATGGCACATAAGGGGTGGTTGTTGGAATTCTGCAATGTCAGGGTAGGCTTTGGTGAGTAGATCCCAGTGTGCTGAGATGTTCTTTTGTATGAGTGGTGAGAAGGGGTGGTATGTGTTAACGAATGCCACCCTAGGTGGTTTGGGTTCGATATTTCTGTTGTTGTTAAAGGTCAGGGATCTATAAATACCCGTAGAGCTGGGTGGGTAACCTCTATTAGTGAATTTGTTGGCCATCTCTTCGAGTCGTGATTGTCTTGTCATGTCATCTGATACTATCCTCTGCACTCTACAATATTGTGACTTGGGCAATGAGTTCTTGACTGCTCGGGGGTGACAACTGCTGTAGTGGAGGAGACTATTCCTATCTGTTGGTTTCACATATAGGTCAGTACTGATGTGTCCTGTAGTGTCCTTGGAAATCTGTGTGTCAAGGAAATTAATAGTTGTGGTATCAGATTGGATGGTGAATTTAAGATTGGGGCTATAGGTGTTAATGTCACTGAAAAATTGTTGTAAGGACTCGTTGGTGCCTGTCCAGATACAAAAGATGTCGTCTATAAATCTTTTCCAAATGCGGATGTTGTTGCTTAGGGGGTGTGTGTAAATGACCTCATTCTCGAACTGGGCCATAAACGCGTTAGCGTATGGAGGTGCCACGTTCGAGCCCATTGCTGTCCCGGCTATCTGCATGTAGAATTGGTCCCCGAAAAGAAAGTAATTTTTTGTAAGGATGGTGTGTAATAGTTCAAGGCAGAATTCCTTCTGATTATGTGTCAAGTTAGTGTCATTGTCTAGGAGGTTTCTGGTGGCTCGCAATCCCTCAGTATGTGGGATGCAGGTGTACAGGCTACAGACATCTAGAGTTACCAGGATGCTGTCATGGGGAACTGGATTGGTGTTGTTGATGTGTGTCAGGAAGTCCGAGGTGTCGAGCAAGAAGGAGCGAGTACGCCTAATGATGGGTGTCAGTATTTTTTCAACAAATTTGGCTAATGGTGATAGGATGGAATCGGTGGAAGCAACTATTGGGCGTCCAGGTGGTTTCTGTAGGTCCTTGTGAATTTTGGGTAATGTATAGAAAACTATACATCCTATCACCATTAGCCAAATTTGTTGAAAAAATACTGACACCCATCATTAGGCGTACTCGCTCCTTCTTGCTCGACACCTCGGACTTCCTGACACACATCAACAACACCAATCCAGTTCCCCATGACAGCATCCTGGTAACTCTAGATGTCTGTAGCCTGTACACCTGCATCCCACATACTGAGGGATTGCGAGCCACCAGAAACCTCCTAGACAATGACACTAACTTGACACATAATCAGAAGGAATTCTGCCTTGAACTATTACACACCATCCTTACAAAAAATTACTTTCTTTTCGGGGACCAATTCTACATGCAGATAGCCGGGACAGCAATGGGCTCGAACGTGGCACCTCCATACGCTAACGCGTTTATGGCCCAGTTCGAGAATGAGGTCATTTACACACACCCCCTAAGCAACAACATCCGCATTTGGAAAAGATTTATAGACGACATCTTTTGTATCTGGACAGGCACCAACGAGTCCTTACAACAATTTTTCAGTGACATTAACACCTATAGCCCCAATCTTAAATTCACCATCCAATCTGATACCACAACTATTAATTTCCTTGACACACAGATTTCCAAGGACACTACAGGACACATCAGTACTGACCTATATGTGAAACCAACAGATAGGAATAGTCTCCTCCACTACAGCAGTTGTCACCCCCGAGCAGTCAAGAACTCATTGCCCAAGTCACAATATTGTAGAGTGCAGAGGATAGTATCAGATGACATGACAAGACAATCACGACTCGAAGAGATGGCCAACAAATTCACTAATAGAGGTTACCCACCCAGCTCTACGGGTATTTATAGATCCCTGACCTTTAACAACAACAGAAATATCGAACCCAAACCACCTAGGGTGGCATTCGTTAACACATACCACCCCTTCTCACCACTCATACAAAAGAACATCTCAGCACACTGGGATCTACTCACCAAAGCCTACCCTGACATTGCAGAATTCCAACAACCACCCCTTATGTGCCATAAACGACCCCCCAACCTTCGTGACCGTCTAGTCAAAGCAGACATTGGTACCCTGACTAAAACCAGCAGACAAACCTTCCTCACTACGAAACGGAAAGGCACATACCCATGCCTACATTGTCATCAATGTTCCAATATATCCAAAGGACCCTTTGCGACACACCCACACACAGGCAGACAATTTCCTATAAAGGGCTTTTTCACATGTGATAGCTCCTACGTCATATACCTCATTAAATGTCCATGTGGCTTGGGTTACGTGGGGGAAACGACACAACACGTTAGGGATCGGATCTCCCAACACAAGTCTACCATTCGCTGCGCCAAAACACTGCTACCCATACCCGACCACTTTATCACAACCAGACACAACATCTCACAACTACGCTTTCAAGTACTCGAACAGATCCCCTTGGCTCGCCGAGGTGGCAACAGGATCCAGAGACTGAAAGAACGTGAGGCCTTCTGGATCCACACTTTAGGTACCTTGGAACCCAATGGACTTAATAGAGAATATGAACTGTTCTATTAATTGTCACACCACATGCATTGTTATTGTGTTTTATTGTCATACTGATGGGGATTCATCATATCTATATTTACTTCTCTTTAGACCAGACCATGACTTCTAAGTATCCAGAACAGGTAGTATGGGCATTTAGGAATGATAGCACCTCTTCTATGCATGTCTTCTTTTCATATATCCTTCTCATCTAACTCCTTCCTCCTTATACGACTGCTTCTCTAATATTGTCAGTTTGTCTAATACTGGTGTCCCCTTGAGGCCCGTCCCCTTTTCCCTGTGCTCCATATAGACACATACTTCCCACCTCCATCTTACCAATCCTATGAGTACTCCTTCCTAGACTATTCTGGACCTATCATTGTTCACCCCACCTATGTTCATGTTACCTGTTCTGTCTATTCCCATCTCCTAGCTCAATATACAGGTATGCGGCACCTTAGCTCCGCCCTCAGCCCGCCCCCTGTTCTCCGCCTTCCCGCCTCACTTACTCCGTTCCCAGACTGCTCTGGGCTCATCACTATCCACCCCACCTAGGTCCGGGTCATCTACCCAGCATTATCCCATATCTCAGCTTAGCATCACACACTAGCGGCACCTCAGCTCCGCCTTCAGCCCGCCCCTGGCTCGCCGCCCCCTCGCTCCATTGCGGCGTCACAGCGCAGGCGCAGTACGCACTTGTCCCGAGCCCACACCAGTGCGCATGCGCCGCCCCTATAAAACGTCCGGACGTCACCACGTCCGCGTCATCATTGCGCGACTGAGCTCCGCTGGATCTGGAACGCCGCACGGTCTCTACTTGGGTAATTATTACCTCTCCTCACCACAGCTTCCCTATATATCATGAGCGGACTAACCGGGACTCCTTTATTACAGTTCCACTGTCCGGCTCCCACTAACGCCGACTCGATTCGGACCCCAGCCACCACGGACCTCCGGTTACCAACGAGGTAACAACCACAGATTATATCCCTCAGTGCTACATTACCCCCTAACACCCATAACTTAGCCCTGACTGTATTCTTATCTACAGCAGATCGATACCACTCCGCTATCAATACACTGCAACTCTATACACAGGTACTACCCAACTGTACTCCTACCCTTCATCTTTGGATTACTTTCACTATCCTCTATCCTATATCTTCTAGCAAGTCTGCTACATGCATTTATACTAAAATAGCCCTACTACCTTGTTACTATCATTGTTACCGTCATATGTGATTAAGCCTCTAACATCTATGTGTTCCCTCATAGCTATGGAATATGTCCCTGCCTTCTCTCCTCATCATCCTTCAGACAGTCTCTCCAGCAACTATTGTGTTACTATTATGTATATATCGTTTGTCATTTTGATGTTACTTCCCCATGAGTCATGTACCCTTACCCTTCACCCTCCTACCCTACCCTGGCTTTGTGCACGTTACAACCTTATGTAACCATACCTCATTGTAATATATGTCTTTCATATCCATAGACCCCTGAGAAAGGTGTCACCACCGAAACGTCGGAATTTATGTCTGTGAATACACTGTATATCAAAATAAAATTGTGCACAAAAGCACTTGCATCATAAGCATCTCTTCTATGATCATTACCTACACGGTGGATAATCTAGCGTTATGCCTCCAGCCACAAGAGGCTGCGCTCCACATCGGCGCATGCCCCCCCCCCCCCCGCACTGCCGCGCCCACCCCCTCTTTTATGTCTCTCTTGCGACCGCAAGCACTGTCTTGCTTGCGGCCGCAAGAGGCAATCTTGCCCCCGTCTGATGCGTCGCTCGCTGGGGGACACCCAGGGAGCGCACGGATCAGGAACCTCAGTGCGCGTTGCTGGGACTTCCTGTACCGAAAGTCCCGGCCCAGGCGCACACTCGGCTTCCGGATGTGTGCGCTGCCCGGGAATCCCCCAGGAAGCGACGCATCAGCTGGGGGCAGAAGAAGAGAGGACAGCAGCAACGGGGGAGCGCTTGTTAGGTGAGTTGTGTGTTTGTTTTTTTTAATCTGCTATACAGGGGGCCATCAATAAGGAGGGAATACAGAGGGGGGGGGGAGCCATCTATAAGGGGGGGGGGTACAGGGGGAGCCATCTATAAGGGGAGAATACAGGTGGAGCCATCTATAAGGGGGGAATACAGGGGGGAGCCATCTATAAGGGGGGAATACAGGGGGAGCCATCTATAAGGGGGGAATACAGGGGGGAGCCATCTATAAGGGAGGAATACAGGGGGGAGCCATCTATAGGGGGTAATACAGGGGGGAGCCATCTATAAGGGGGGAATACAGTGGGGAGCCATCTATAAGGGGGGAATACAGGGGGGAGCCATCTATAAGGGGGGAATACACAGAGGAGCCATCTATAAGGATAATACACAGAGGAGCCATCTATAAGGGGGGAATACAGAGGGGAGCCACTATAAGGAGGATAGTACACAGAGGAGCCATCTATAAGGGGGATAATACAAAGAGGAGCCATCTATAAGGATAATACACAGAGGAGCCACCTATAAGGAGGATAATACACAGAGGAGCCATCTATAAGGGGGATAATACAAAGAGGAGCCATCTATAAGGGGGATAATACAAAGAGGAGCCATCTATAAGGATAATACACAGAGGAGCCATCTATAAGGATAATACACAGAGGAGCCACCTATAAGGATAATACACAGAGGAGCCATCTATAAAGATAATACACAGAGGAGCCATCTATAAGGATAATACACAGAGGAGCCATCTATAAGGGGGATAATACACAGAGGAGCCATCTATAAGGGGGATAATACACAGAGGAGCCATCTATAAGGATAATACACAGAGGAGCCATCTATAAGGGGGATAATACACAGAGGAGCCATCTATAAGGATAATACACAGAGGAGCCATCTATAAGGGGGATAATACACAGAGGAGCCATCTATAAGGGGAGAATACAGGTGGAGCCATCTATAAGGAGGATAATACACAGAAGATCCATCTATAAGGATAATACACAGAGGAGCCATCTATAAGGGGGATAATACACAGAGGAGCCATCTATAAGGAGGATAATACACAGAGGAGCCATCTATAAGGGGGATAATACACAGAGGAGCCATCTATAAGGGGATAATACACAGAGGAGCCATCTATAAGGATAATACACAGAGGAGCCATCTATAAGGATAATACACAGAGGAGCCATCTATAAGGGGGATAATACACAGAGGAGCCATCTATAAGGAGGATAATACACAGAGGAGCCATCTATAAGGGGATAATACACAGAGGAGCCATCTATAAGGATAATACACAGAGGAGCCATCTATAAGGAGGATAATACACAGAGGAGCCATCTATAAGGGGGATAATACACAGAGGAGCCATCTATAAGGGGGATAATACACAGAGGAGCCATCTATAAGGAGGATAATACACAGAGGAGCCATCTATAAGGAGGATAATACACAGAGGAGCCATCTATAAGGATAATACATAGAGGAGCCATCTATAAGGGGGATAATACACAGAGGAGCCATCTATAAGGGGGATAATACACAGAGGAGCCATCTATAAGGAGGATAATACACAGAGGAGCCATCTATAAGGAGGATAATAAACAGAGGAGCCATCTATAAGGATAATACACAGAGGAGCCATCTATAAGGGGGGATAATACACAGAGGAGCCATCTATAAGGGGGATAATACACAGAGGAGCCATCTATAAGGAGGATAATACACAGAGGAGCCATCTATAAGGATAATACACAGAGGAGCCATCTATAAGGAGGATAATACACAGAGGAGCCATCTATAAGGATAATACACAGAGGAGCCATCTATAAGGATAATACACAGAGGAGCCATCTATAAGGGGGATAATACACAGAGGAGCCATCTATAAGGATAATACACAGAGGGGCCATCTATAAGGAGGATAATACACAGAGGAGCCATCTATAAGGATAATACACAGAGGAGCCATCTATAAGGATAATACACAGAGGAGCCATCTATAAGGGGGATAATACACAGAGGAGCCATCTATAAGGAGGATAATACACAGAGGAGCCATCTATAAGGGGGATAATACACAGAGGAGCCATCTATAAGGATAATACACAGAGGAGCCATCTATAAGGATAATACACAGAGGAGCCATCTATAAGGGGGATAATACACAGAGGAGCCATCTATAAGGATAATACACAGAGGAGCCATCTATAAGGAGGATAATACACAGAGGAGCCATCTATAAGGGGGATAATACACAGAGGGGCCATCTATAAGGGGGATAATACACAGAGGAGCCATCTATAAGGATAATACACAGAGGAGCCATCTATAAGGATAATACACAGAGGAGCCATCTATAAGGATAATACACAGAGGAGCCATCTATAAGGATAATACACAGAGGAGCCATCTATAAGGATAATACACAGAGGAGCCATCTATAAGGGGGATAATACACAGAGGAGCCATCTATAAGGGGGATAATACACAGAGGAGCCATCTATAAGGGGGATAATACACAGAGGAGCCATCTATAAGGATAATACACAGAGGAGCCATCTATAAGGATAATACACAGAGGAGCCATCTATAAGGGGGATAATACACAGAGGAGCCATCTATAAGGATAATACACAGAGGAGCCATCTATAAGGATAATACACAGAGGAGCCATCTATAAGGGGGATAATACACAGAGGAGCCATCTATAAGGATAATACACAGAGGAGCCATCTATAAGGAGGATAATACACAGAGGAGCCATCTATAAGGGGGATAATACACAGAGGGGCCATCTATAAGGGGGATAATACACAGAGGAGCCATCTATAAGGATAATACACAGAGGAGCCATCTATAAGGATAATACACAGAGGAGCCATCTATAAGGATAATACACAGAGGAGCCATCTATAAGGATAATACACAGAGGAGCCATCTATAAGGGGGATAATACACAGAGGAGCCATCTATAAGGGGGATAATACACAGAGGAGCCATCTATAAGGATAATACACAGAGGAGCCATCTATAAGGGATAATACACAGAGGAGCCATCTATAAGGATAATACACAGAGGAGCCATCTATAAGGGGGATAATACACAGAGGAGCCATCTCTAAGGATAATACACAGAGGAGCCATCTATAAGGATAATACACAGAGGAGCCATCTATAAGGGGGATAATACACAGAGGAGCCATCTATAAGGGGGATAATACACAGAGGAGCCATCTATAAGGATAATACACAGAGGAGCCATCTATAAGGGATAATACACAGAGGAGCCATCTATAAGGATAATACACAGAGGAGCCATCTATAAGGGGGATAATACACAGAGGAGCCATCTATAAGGGGGATAATACACAGAGGAGCCATCTATAAGGATAATACACAGAGGAGCCATCTATAAGGGGGATAATACACAGAGGAGCCATCTATAAGGGGGATAATACACAGAGGAGCCATCTATAAGGATAATACACAGAGGAGCCATCTCTAAGGGGGATAATACACAGAGGAGCCATCTATAAGGAGGATAATACACAGAGGAGCCATCTATAAGGGGGATAATACACAGAGGAGCCATCTATAAGGATAATACACAGAGGAGCCATCTATAAGGATAATACACAGAGGAGCCATCTATAAGGGGGCTACACAGAGGAGCCTTCTATAAGGGGGATAATACACAGAGGAGCCATCTATAAGGGGGATAATACACAGAGGAGCCATCTATAAGGATAATACACAGAGGAGCCATCTATAAGGATAATACACAGAGGAGCCATCTATAAGGAGGATAATACACAGAGGAGCCATCTATAAGGAGGATAATACACAGAGGAGCCATCTATAAGGATAATACACAGAGGAGCCATCTATAAGGGGGATAATACACAGAGGAGCCATCTATAAGGGGGATAATACACAGAGGAGCCATCTATAAGGAGGATAATACACAGAGGAGCCATCTATAAGGAGGATAATACACAGAGGGGCCATCTATAAGGATAATACACAGAGGAGCCATCTATAAGGATAATACACAGAGGAGCCATCTATAAGGGGGATAATACACAGAGGAGCCATCTATAAGGATAATACACAGAGGAGCCATCTATAAGGGGGATAATACACAGAGGAGCCATCTATAAGGGGGATAATACACAGAGGAGCCATCTATAAGGGGGATAATACACAGAGGAGCCATCTATAAGGGGGATAATACACAGAGGAGCCATCTATAAGGATAATACACAGAGGAGCCATCTATAAGGATAATACACAGAGGAGCCATCTATAAGGATAATACACAGAGGAGCCATCTATAAGGGGGATAATACACAGAGGAGCCATCTATAAGGGGGATAATACACAGAGGAGCCATCTATAAGGATAATACACAGAGGAGCCATCTATAAGGATAATACACAGAGGAGCCATCTATAAGGATAATACACAGAGGAGCCATCTATAAGGGGGATAATACACAGAGGAGCCATCTATAAGGGGGATAATACACAGAGGAGCCATCTATAAGGGGGATAATACACAGAGGAGCCATCTATAAGGATAATACACAGAGGAGCCATCTATAAGGGGGATAATACACAGAGGAGCCATCTATAAGGGGGATAATACACAGAGGAGCCATCTATAAGGGGGATAATGCACAGAGGAGCCATCTATAAGGATAATACACAGAGGAGCCATCTATAAGGGGGATAATACACAGAGAAGCCATCTATAAGGATAATACACAGAGGAGCCATCTATAAGGATAATACACAGAGGAGCCATCTATAAGGATAATACACAGAGGAGCCATCTATAAGGATAATACACAGAGGAGCCATCTATAAGGATAATACACAGAGGAGCCATCTATAAGGGGGATAATACACAGAGGAGCCATCTATAAGGAGGATAATACACAGAGGAGCCATCTATAAGGGGGATAATACACAGAGGAGCCATCTATAAGGATAATACACAGAGGAGCCATCTATAAGGATAATACACAGAGGAGCCATCTATAAGGATAATACACAGAGGAGCCATCTATAAGGAGGATAATACACAGAGGAGCCATCTATAAGGGGGATAATACACAGAGGAGCCATCTATAAGGGGGATAATACACAGAGGAGCCATCTATAAGGGGGATAATACACAGAGGAGCCATCTATAAGGATAATACACAGAGGAGCCATCTATAAGGAGGATAATACACAGAGGAGCCATCTATAAGGGGGATAATACACAGAGGAGCCATCTATAAGGGGGATAATACACAGAGGAGCCATCTATAAGGGGGATAATACACAGAGGAGCCATCTATAAGGGGGATAATACACAGAGGAGCCATCTATAAGGATAATACACAGAGGAGCCATCTATAAGGATAATACACAGAGGAGCCATCTATAAGGATAATACACAGAGGAGCCATCTATAAGGGGGATAATACACAGAGGAGCCATCTATAAGGGGGATAATACACAGAGGAGCCATCTATAAGGATAATACACAGAGGAGCCATCTATAAGGATAATACACAGAGGAGCCATCTATAAGGATAATACACAGAGGAGCCATCTATAAGGGTGATAATACACAGAGGAGCCATCTATAAGGATAATACACAGAGGAGCCATCTATAAGGGGGATAATACACAGAGGAGCCATCTATAAGGATAATACACAGAGGAGCCATCTATAAGGATAATACACAGAGGAGCCATCTATAAGGAGGATACACAGAGGAGCCATCTATAAGGATAATACACAGAGGAGCCATCTATAAGGATAATACACAGAGGAGCCATCTATAAGGGGGATAATACACAGAGGAGCCATCTATAAGGGGGATAATACACAGAGGAGCCATCTATAAGGGGGATAATACACAGAGGAGCCATCTATAAGGATAATACACAGAGGAGCCATCTATAAGGATAATACACAGAGGAGCCATCTATAAGGATAATACACAGAGGAGCCATCTATAAGGATAATACACAGAGGAGCCATCTATAAGGAGGATAATACACAGAGGAGCCATCTATAAGGGGGATAATACACAGAGGAGCCATCTATAAGGAGGATAATACACAGAGGAGCCATCTATAAGGATAATACACAGAGGAGCCATCTATAAGGATAATACACAGAGGAGCCATCTATAAGGAGGATAATACACAGAGGAGCCATCTATAAGGAGGATAATACACAGAGGAGCCATCTATAAGGAGGATAATACACAGAGGAGCCATCTATAAGGATAATACACAGAGGAGCCATCTATAAGGATAATACACAGAGGAGCTATCTATAAGGATAATACACAGAGGAGCCATCTATAAGGATAATACACAGAGGAGCCATCTATAAGGGGGATAATACACAGAGGAGCCATCTATAAGGAGGATAATACACAGAGGAGCCATCTATAAGGGGGATAATACACAGAGGAGCCATCTATAAGGATAATACACAGAGGAGCCATCTATAAGGATAATACACAGAGGAGCCATCTATAAGGAGGATAATACACAGAGGAGCCATCTATAAGGGGGATAATACACAGAGGAGCCATCTATAAGGGGGATAATACACAGAGGAGCCATCTATAAGGAGGATAATACACAGAGGAGCCATCTATAAGGGAGATAATATACAGAGGAGCCATCTATAAGGAGGATAATACACAGAGGAGCCATCTATAAGGGGGATAATACACAGAGGAGCCATCTATAAGGATAATACACAGAGGAGCCATCTATAAGGAGGATAATACACAGAGGAGCCATCTATAAGGAGGATAATACACAGAGGAGCCATCTATAAGGATAATACACAGAGGAGCCATCTATAAGGATAATACACAGAGGAGCCATCTATAAGGATAATACACAGAGGAGCCATCTATAAGGATAATACACAGAGGAGCCATCTATAAGGATAATACACAGAGGAGCCATCTATAAGGATAATACACAGAGGAGCCATCTATAAGGATAATACACAGAGGAGCCATCTATAAGGATAATATACAGAGGAGCCATCTATAAGGGGGATAATACACAGAGGAGCCATCTATAAGGATAATATACAGAGGAGCCATCTATAAGGGGGATAATACACAGAGGAGCCATCTATAAGGGGGATAATACACAGAGGAGCCATCTATAAGGAGGATAATACACAGAGGAGCCATCTATAAGGGGGATAATACACAGAGGAGCCATCTATAAGGGGGATAATACACAGAGGAGCCATCTATAAGGGGGATAATACACAGAGGAGCCATCTATAAGGGGGATAATACACAGAGGAGCCATCTATAAGGGGGATAATACACAGAGGAGCCATCTATAAGGGGGATAATACACAGAGGAGCCATCTATAAGGGGGATAATACACAGAGGAGCCATCTATAAGGGGGATAATACACAGAGGAGCCATCTATAAGGATAATACACAGAGGAGCCATCTATAAGGAGGATAATACACAGAGGAGCCATCTATAAGGATAATACACAGAGGAGCCATCTATAAGGATAATACACAGAGGAGCCATCTATAAGGATAATACACAGAGGAGCCATCTATAAGGATAATACACAGAGAAGCCATCTATAAGGGGGATAATACACAGAGGAGCCATCTATAAGGATAATACACAGAGGAGCCATCTATAAGGATAATACACAGAGGAGCCATCTATAAGGATAATACACAGAGGAGCCATCTATAAGGATAATACACAGAGGAGCCATCTATAAGGATAATACACAGAGAAGCCATCTATAAGGGGGATAATACACAGAGAAGCCATCTATAAGGAGGATAATACACAGAGGAGCCATCTATAAGGATAATACATGAAGGAGCCATCTATAAGGGGGATAATACACAGAGGAGCCATCTATAAGGATAATACACAGAGGAGCCATCTATAAGGGATAATACACAGAGGAGCCATCTATAAGGAGGATAATACACAGAGGAGCCATCTATAAGGGGGATAATACACAGAGGAGCCATCTATAAGGGGGATAATACACAGAGGAGCCATCTATAAGGGGGATAATACACAGAGGAGCCATCTATAAGGAGGATAATACACAGAAGAGCCATCTATAAGGGGGATAATACACAGAGGAGCCATCTATAAGGATAATACACAGAGGAGCCATCTATAAGGAGGATAATACACAGAGGAGCCATCTATAAGGAGGATAATACACAGAGGAGCCATCTATAAGGAGGATAATACACAGAGGAGCCATCTATAAGGAGGATAATACACAGAGGAGCCATCTATAAGGGGGATAATACACAGAGGAGCCATCTATAAGGGGGATAATACACAGAGGAGCCATCTATAAGGATAATACACAGAGGAGCCATCTATAAGGATAATACACAGAGGAGCCATCTATAAGGATAATACACAGAGGGGCCATCTATAAGGGGGATAATACACAGAGGAGCCATCTATAAGGGGGATAATACACAGAGGAGCCATCTATAAGGATAATACACAGAGGAGCCATCTATAAGGATAATACACAGAGGAGCCATCTATAAGGGGGGAATACAGGGGGGAGCCATCTATAAGGATAATACACAGAGGAGCCATCTATAAGGGGGATAATACACAGAGGAGCCATCTATAAGGATAATACACAGAGGAGCCATCTATAAGGATAATACACAGAGGAGCCATCTATAAGGAGGATAATACACAGAGGAGCCATCTATAAGGGGGATAATACACAGAGGAGCCATCTATAAGGATAATACACAGAGGAGCCATCTATAAGGATAATACACAGAGGAGCCATCTATAAGGAGGATAATACACAGAGGAGCCATCTATAAGGGGGATAATACACAGAGGAGCCATCTATAAGGATAATACACAGAGGAGCCATCTATAAGGAGGATAATACACAGAGGAGCCATCTATAAGGATAATACACAGAGGAGCCATCTATAAGGATAATACACAGAGGAGCCATCTATAAGGAGGATAATACACAGAGGAGCCATCTATAAGGATAATACACAGAGGAGCCATCTATAAGGAGGATAATACACAGAGGAGCCATCTATAAGGATAATACACAGAGGAGCCATCTATAAGGATAATACACAGAGGAGCCATCTATAAGGAGGATAATACACAGAGGAGCCATCTATAAGGATAATACACAGAGGAGCCATCTATAAGGAGGATAATACACAGAGGAGCCATCTATAAGGAGGATAATACACAGAGGAGCCATCTATAAGGGGGATAATACACAGAGGAGCCATCTATAAGGAGGAAAATACACAGAGGAGCCATCTATAAGGGAGATAATACACAGAGGAGCCATCTATAAGGAGGATAATACACAGAGGAGCCATCTATAAGGAGGATAATACACAGAGGAGCCATCTTTAAGGATAATACACAGAGGAGCCATCTATAAGGATAGTAGACAGAGGAGCCATCTATAAGGAAAATACACAGAGGAGCCATCTATAAGGATAATACACAGAGGAGCCATCTATAAGGAGGATAATACACAGAGGAGCCATCTATAAGGAGGATAATACACAGAGGAGCCATCTATAAGGAGGATAATACACAGAGGAGCCATCTATAAGGATAATACACAGAGGGGCCATCTATAAGGATAATACACAGAGGAGCCATCTATAAGGATAATACACAGAGGAGCCATCTATAAGGATAATACACAGAGGAGCCATCTATAAGGAGGATAATACACAGAGGAGCCATCTATAAGGAGGATAATACACAGAGGAGCCATCTATAAGGATAATACACAGAGGAGCCATCTATAAGGGGGATAATACACAGAGGAGCCATCTATAAGGGGGATAATACACAGAGGAGCCATCTATAAGGATAATACACAGAGGAGCCATCTATAAGGGGGATAATACACAGAGGAGCCATCTATAAGGGGGATAATACACAGAGGAGCCATCTATAAGGATAATACACAGAGGAGCCATCTATAAGGATAATACACAGAGGAGCCATCTATAAGGGGGATAATACACAGAGGAGCCATCTATAAGGGGGATAATACACAGAGGAGCCATCTATAAGGATAATACACAGAGGAGCCATCTATAAGGATAATACACAGAGGAGCCATCTATAAGGGGGATAATACACAGAGGAGCCATCTATAAGGGGGATAATACACAGAGGAGCCATCTATAAGGGGGATAATACACAGAGGAGCCATCTATAAGGGATAATACACAGAGGAGCCATCTATAAGGGGGATAATACACAGAGGGGCCATCTATAAGGATAATACACAGAGGAGCCATCTATAAGGGGGATAATACACAGAGGAGCCATCTATAAGGGGGATAATACACAGAGGAGCCATCTATAAGGGGGATAATACACAGAGGAGCCATCTATAAGGGGGATAATACACAGAGGAGCCATCTATAAGGAGGATAATACACAGAGGAGCCATCTATAAGGATAATACACAGAGGAGCCATCTATAAGGATAATACACAGAGGAGCCATCTATAAGGATAATACACAGAGGAGCCATCTATAAGGATAATACACAGAGGGGCCATCTATAAGGGGGATAATACACAGAGGAGCCATCTATAAGGATAATACACAGAGGAGCCATCTATAAGGGGGATAATACACAGAGGAGCCATCTATAAGGGGGGTATACAGGGGGGAGCCATCTATAAGGATAATACACAGAGGAGCCATCTATAAGGGGGATAATACACAGAGGAGCCATCTATAAGGGGGATAATACACAGAGGAGCCATCTATAAGGGGGATAATACACAGAGGGGGCATCTATAAGGATAATACACAGAGGAGCCATCTATAAGGAGGATAATACACAGAGGAGCCATCTATAAGGATAATACACAGAGGAGCCATCTATAAGGATAATACACAGAGGGGCCATCTATAAGGGGGATAATACACAGAGGAGCCATCTATAAGGATAATACACAGAGGAGCCATCTATAAGGGGGATAATACACAGAGGAGCCATCTATAAGGGGGGAATACAGGGGGAGCCATCTATAAGGATAATACACAGAGGAGCCATCTATAAGGATAATACACAGAGGAGCCATCTATAAGGGGGATAATACACAGAGGAGCCATCTATAAGGGGGATAATACACAGAGGAGCCATCTATAAGGAGGATAATACACAGAGGAGCCATCTATAAGGAGGATAATACACAGAGGAGCCATCTATAAGGGGGATAATACACAGAGGAGCCATCTATAAGGGGGATAATACACAGAGGGGCCATCTATAAGGATAATACACAGAGGAGCCATCTATAAGGGGGATAATACACAGAGGAGCCATCTATAAGGATAATACACAGAGGAGCCATCTATAAGGGGGATAATACACAGAGGAGCCATCTATAAGGAGGATAATACAAAGAGGAGCCATCTATAAGGATAATACACAGAGGAGCCATCTATAAGGGGGATAATACACAGAGGAGCCATCTATAAGGATAATACACAGAGGAGCCATCTATAAGGGGGATAATACACAGAGGAGCCATCTATAAGGGGGGAATACAGGGGGGAGCCATCTATAAGGATAATACACAGAGGAGCCATCTATAAGGATAATACACAGAGGAGCCATCTATAAGGGGGATAATACACAGAGGAGCCATCTATAAGGAGGATAATACACAGAGGAGCCATCTATAAGGAGGATAATACACAGAGGAGCCATCTATAAGGATAATACACAGAGGAGCCATCTATAAGGAGGATAATACACAGAGGAGCCATCTATAAGGATAATACACAGAGGAGCCATCTATAAGGGGGATAATACACAGAGGAGCCATCTATAAGGGGGGAATACAGGGGGGAGCCATCTATAAGGATAATACACAGAGGAGCCATCTTTAAGGAGGATAATACACAGAGGAGCCATCTATAAGGGGGATAATACACAGAGGAGCCATCTATAAGGGGGATAATACACAGAGGAGCCATCTATAAGGAGGATAATACACAGAGGAGCCATCTATAAGGATAATACACAGAGGAGCCATCTATAAGGGGGATAATACACAGAGGAGCCATCTATAAGGGGGATAATACACAGAGGAGCCATCTATAAGGGGGATAATACACAGAGGAGCCATCTATAAGGATAATACACAGAGGAGCCATTTATAAGGGGGATAATACACAGAGGAGCCATCTATAAGGATAATACACAGAGGAGCCATCTATAAGGGGGATAATACACAGAGGAGCCATCTATAAGGGGGATAATACACAGAGGAGCCATCTATAAGGATAATACACAGAGGAGCCATCTATAAGGATAATACACAGAGGAGCCATCTATAAGGATAATACACAGAGGAGCCATCTATAAGGAGGATAATACACAGAGGAGCCATCTATAAGGAGGATAATACACAGAGGAGCCATCTATAAGGGGGATAATACACAGAGGAGCCATCTATAAGGATAATACACAGAGGAGCCATCTATAAGGATAATACACAGAGGAGCCATCTATAAGGAGGATAATACACAGAGGAGCCATCTATAAGGGGGATAATACACAGAGGAGCCATCTATAAGGGGGATAATACACAGAGGAGCCATCTATAAGGAGGATAATACACAGAGGAGCCATCTATAAGGATAATACACAGAGGAGCCATCTATAGGATAATACACAGAGGAGCCATCTATAAGGATAATACACAGAGGAGCCATCTATAAGGGGATAATACACAGAGGAGCCATCTATAAGGGGGATAATACACAGAGGAGCCATCTATAAGGGGGATAATACACAGAGGAGCCATCTATAAGAATAATACACAGAGGAGCCATCTATAAGGATAATACACAGAGGAGCCATCTATAAGGATAATACACAGAGGAGCCATCTATAAGGATAATACACAGAGGAGCCATCTATAAGGGGGATAATACACAGAGGAGCCATCTATAAGGGGGATAATACACAGAGGAGCCATCTATAAGGGGGATAATACACAGAGGAGCCATCTATAAGGGGGATAATACACAGAGGAGCCATCTATAAGGAGGATAATACACAGAGGAGCCATCTATAAGGGGGATAATACACAGAGGAGCCATCTATAAGGAGGATAATACACAGAGGAGCCATCTATAAGGATAATACACAGAGGAGCCATCTATAAGGGGGATAATACACAGAGGAGCCATCTATAAGGGGGATAATACACAGAGGAGCCATCTATAAGGATAATACACAGAGGAGCCATCTATAAGGGGGATAATACACAGAGGAGCCATCTATAAGGGGGATAATACACAGAGGAGCCATCTATAAGGGGGATAATACACAGAGGAGCCATCTATAAGGGGGATAATACACAGAGGAGCCATCTATAAGGAGGGATAATACACAGAGAAGCCATCTATAAGGGGGATAATACACAGAGGAGCCATCTATAAGGATAATACACAGAGGAGCCATCTATAAGGATAATACACAGAGGAGCCATCTATAAGGATAATACACAGAGGAGCCATCTATAAGGATAATACACAGAGGAGCCATCTATAAGGATAATACACAGAGGAGCCATCTATAAGGATAATACACAGAGGAGCCATCTATAAGGATAATACACAGAGGAGCCATCTATAAGGAGGATAATACACAGAGGAGCCATCTATAAGGGGGATAATACACAGAGGAGCCATCTATAAGGGGGATAATACACAGAGGAGCCATCTATAAGGGGGATAATACACAGAGGAGCCATCTATAAGGGGGATAATACACAGAGGAGCCATCTATAAGGGGGATAATACACAGAGGAGCCATCTATAAGGGGGATAATACACAGAGGAGCCATCTATAAGGATAATACACAGAGGAGCCATCTATAAGGATAATACACAGAGGAGCCATCTATAAGGATAATACACAGAGGAGCCATCTATAAGGATAATACACAGAGGAGCCATCTATAAGGATAATACACAGAGGAGCCATCTATAAGGATAATACACAGAGGAGCCATCTATAAGGGGGATAATACACAGAGGAGCCATCTATAAGGATAATACACAGAGGAGCCATCTATAAGGGGGATAATACACAGAGGAGCCATCTATAAGGGGGATAATACACAGAGGAGCCATCTATAAGGAGGATAATACACAGAGGAGCCATCTATAAGGATAATACACAGAGGAGCCATCTATAAGGATAATACACAGAGGAGCCATCTATAAGGATAATACACAGAGGGGCCATCTATAAGGATAATACACAGAGGAGCCATCTATAAGGATAATACACAGAGGAGCCATCTATAAGGGGGATAATACACAGAGGAGCCATCTATAAGGGGGATAATACACAGAGGAGCCATCTATAAGGATAATACACAGAGGAGCCATCTATAAGGATAATACACAGAGGAGCCATCTATAAGGGGGATAATACACAGAGGAGCCATCTATAAGGGGGATAAGGGGGAGTCTGTGCGGGGGGAGAGTCTGTGCGGGGGGAGAATGTGTGCGGGTGGAGAGTCTGTGAGGGGGGAGAGTCTGTGCGGGTGGAGAGTCTGTGCGGGTGGAGAGTCTGTGCGGGTGGAGAGTCTGTGCGGGTGGAGAGTCTGTGCGGGGGGAGAGTCTGTGCGGGGGGAGAGTCTGTGCGGGTGGAGAGTCTGTGCGGGTGGAGAGTCTGTGCGGGGGGAGAGTGTGCGGGTGGAGAATCTGCGGGGGGAGAGTCTGTGCGGGTGGAGAATGTACGGGTGGAGAGTCTGTGAGGGGGGAGAATGTGTGCGGGTGAAGAATCTGCGGGGGGAGAGTCTGTGCGGGTGGAGAGTCTGTGCGGGCGGAGAATGTGTGCGGGTGGAGGGTCTGTGAGGGGGGACAATGTGTGCGGGTGGAGAGTCTGTGCGGGGGGAGAGTGTGCGGGTGGAGAATCTGCGGGTGGAGAGTCTGTGCGGGTGGAGAGTCTGTGCGGGTGGAGAGTCTGTGCGGGTGGAGAGTCTGTGTGGGTGGAGAGTCTGTGCGGGTGGAGAGTCTGTGCGGGGGGAGAATGTGTGCGGGGGGAGAGTCTGTGCGGGGGGAGAGTCTGTGCGGGTGGAGAGTCTGTGCGGGGGGAGAGTCTGTGCGGGTGGAGAGTCTGTGCGGGTGGAGAGTCTGTGCGGGTGGAGAGTCTGTGCGGGTGGAGAATGTGTGCGGGTGGAGAATGTGTGCGGGTGGAGAGTCTGTGCGGGTGGAGAGTCTGTGCGGGTGGAGAATCTGTGCGGGTGGAGAATGTGTGCGGGTGGAGAGTCTGTGCGGGTGGAGAATCTGTGCGGGTGGAGAATCTGTGCGGGTGGAGAATCTGTGCGGGTGGAGAATCTGTGCGGGTGGAGAATCTGCGGGTGGAGAGTCTGTGAGGGGGGAAAATCTGTGCGGGTGGAGAATCTGCGGGTGGAGAGTCTGTGTATGTCTGCAATTCTTTTACGTGGTGACAGTGTTTTAGTGATCTCACTGCTTTTTAGGGCCCGCAGAGTCACTGTCTCGGTCCGGGGATGGGAATGCTGTTTGTGAGCATTCAGTGCCAGAAGGGCCACCCTTAGGTAGTACCATGGAGGCAGGCCACATGTTTTGCTAAAGTGGCCCAGCTGAACAGGTCCCATAGCGGTTGCGTGGTCTGCCTCCATGGTAGCTATGACAATGGGGGTGATTGTGGAGAGAGATGGGGGTTATTGATGCACTGACTTTGCAAAATTCAATGTGAGCAGAAAGAAAACAAACAGCAGCAGGATGATAGCAAGGAATGGGGTTACATTACAAAAGCAGCCCTGGTCTAAGCAGTGAAATGTTATTATTACTGCTGCTGCTGCTAATGGTTAGGACAAGTTAAAAGGATGGACAGTAGGGCTATTACATTCAGGAGGCAGCTCTGTGCACCTAGTGAGAACCCAAGTAGTCACACAAGACTGGAGAGAAGCCTTGATTTACCTCTCAGGGACAGGGAAACACAACCCTAATCTCCACTCACACTCATTCTATTGCCCTAAGAAGTGGCAGCCCCATTTAGGCAATGCTCCCGTCCCAGCTAAGTGCACTGGGAACCTAGCCCAACAGAAGGGCGGATAGGCGGCTAGCGGCAATGGCAACAGGGATGGAATAAAATAAATAAAAAAAAAAAAAACTGTAGTGAAAAGTGAAGAGAGAAGCAAGACAACACCAGGAGGAAACATCAGGCCCGGAAGCCGGAGGAGGGTGAGAAGCCGGGGGTCCTATTACCAGGAGGGACCCCGCACCGACGCTCTATGACTGCTACGCTGTTACATTGTGGCTACAATCTCACTTCACAATAAAAATGGAAATTGTTATCATTAGCTCCTGAAGGACGGGATTACGCTATGCAATCAGATGTAAATTACAAGGATATTAGAAGCCAATGAGGAATTCTGAGAAAGATGAAATCCCTCGGGGCGCTGAAGGGAAGGTGACCTCCAAGACTCCGCGCTAAGAACACCGGGATGGTATAGAGCCCAGGTGCCTGATCAATGCCACCAGGTAAAACCCATCAAGGTAAACGGTCACCATGCATCTACTGAACCAGACCTCCAGGGACAATGAAGGTCGGGATCGACACTGATGAAAGGGGCAAAAATAGAAACTCGTCTGACAATTGTTTTCATTGTCTCAGAATCAGCAGATAAAGGAAATTACTGATAAGGAATTATAATTGCAGAGCAGATATGTAGCGGGTGATATACGGGGATGGGGCGCCGCAATGTGCCGCTCTCCCCAGAGCTAATGATATGACAGCCGGAGAAGAGTGAACCATAATGATACCTTTACATTCATCTACAATGGCCGTTCACTGTATGTCATCAATACACGAGAAAATTATAACATATAACGCACGGATCTGCCGTAAAGGGGGGGGGGGGGGGGGGGAATCGAACAAAAGACGAGTGCGAGAAATCCTCTATTATCTTCTGGGGGAGAGTGAGCTGAACGTACAAGCGAGGGGGATATAGTGCCGCACTGTGGAGGGGGTTATAGTGCCGCACTGTGGAGGGGGTTATAGTGCCGCACTGTGGAGGGGGTTATAGTGCCGCACTGTGGAGGGGGTTATAGTGCCGCACTGTGGAGGGGGTTATAGTGCCGCACTGTGGAGGGGGTTATAGTGCCGCACTGTGGAGGGGGTTATAGTGCCGCACTGTGGAGGCTGTTATAGTGCCGCACTGTGGAGGGGGATATAGTGCCGCACTGTGGAGGGGGATATAGTGCCGCAGTGTGGAGGGGGTTATAGTGCCGCACTGTGGAGGGGGAGATAGTGCCGCACTGTGGAGGGGGAGATAGTGCCGCACTGTGGAGGGGGATATAGTGCCGCACTGTGGAGGGGGGTATAGTGCCGCACTGTGGAGGGGGAGATAGTGCCGCACTGAGGAGGGGGATATAGTGCCGCACTGTGGAGGGGGTTATAGTGCCGCACTGTGGAGGGGGATATAGTGCCGCACTGTGGAGGGGGATATAGTGCCGCACTGTGGAGGGGGATATAGTGCCGCAGTGTGGAGGGGGTTATAGTGCCGCACTGTGGAGGGGGAGATAGTGCCGCACTGTGGAGGGGGAGATAGTGCCGCACTGTGGAGGGGGATATAGTGCCGCACTGTGGAGGGGGATATAGTGCCGCACTGTGGAGGGGGATATAGTGCCGCACTGTGGAGGGGGTTATAGTGCCGCACTGTGGAGGGGGTTATAGTGCCGCACTGTGGAGGGGGTTATAGTGCCGCACTGTGGAGGGGGTTATAGTGCCGCACTGTGGAGGGGGTTATAGTGCCGCACTGTGGAGGGGATATAGTGCCGCACTGTGGAGGGGGATATAGTGCCGCACTGTGGAGGGGATATAGTGCCGCACTGTGGAGGGGGATATAGTGCCGCACTGTGGAGGGGGATATAGTGCCGCACTGTGGAGGGGGATATAGTGCCGCACTGTGGAGGGGGATATAGTGCCGCACTGTGGAGGGGGTTATAGTGCCGCACTGTGGAGGGGGATATAGTGCCGCACTGTGGAGGGGGGTATAGTGCCGCACTGTGGAGGGGGGTATAGTGCCGCACTGTGGAGGGGGTTATAGTGCCGCACTGTGGAGGGGGAGATAGTGCCGCACTGTGGAGGGGGTTATAGTGCCGCACTGTGGAGGGGGTTATAGTGCCGCACTGTGGAGGCTGTTATAGTGCCGCACTGTGGAGGGGGATATAGTGCCGCACTGTGGAGGGGGATATAGTGCCGCACTGTGGAGGGGGATATAGTGCCGCAGTGTGGAGGGGGTTATAGTGCCGCACTGTGGAGGGGGAGATAGTGCCGCACTGTGGAGGGGGAGATAGTGCCGCACTGTGGAGGGGGATATAGTGCCGCACTGTGGAGGGGGATATAGTGCCGCACTGTGGAGGGGGATATAGTGCCGCACTGTGGAGGGGGTTATAGTGCCGCACTGTGGAGTGGGTTATAGTGCCGCACTGTGGAGGGGGTTATAGTGCCGCACTGTGGAGGGGGTTATAGTGCCGCACTGTGGAGGGGGTTATAGTGCCGCACTGTGGAGGGGGTTATAGTGCCGCACTGTGGAGGGGGATATAGTGCCGCACTGTGGAGGGGGATATAGTGCCGCACTGTGGAGGGGGATATAGTGCCGCACTGTGGAGGGGGATATAGTGCCGCACTGTGGAGGGGGATATAGTGCCGCACTGTGGAGGGGGATATAGTGCCGCACTGTGGAGGGGGATATAGTGCCGCACTGTGGAGGGGGTTATAGTGCCGCACTGTGGAGGGGGATATAGTGCCGCACTGTGGAGGGGGATATAGTGCCGCACTGTGGAGGGGGTTATAGTGCCGCACTGTGGAGGGGGTTATAGTGCCGCACTGTGGAGGGGGTTATAGTGCCGCACTGTGGAGGGGGTTATAGTGCCGCACTGTGGAGGGGGTTATAGTGCCGCACTGTGGAGGCTGTTATAGTGCCGCACTGAGGAGGGGGATATAGTGTCGCACTGTGGAGGGGGTTATAGTGCCGCACTGTGAAGGGGGTTATAGTGCCGCACTGTGGAGGGGGATATAGTGCCGCACTGTGGAGGGGGATATAGTGCCGCACTGTGGAGGGGGATATAGTGCCGCACTGTGGAGGGGGATAAAGTGCCGCACTGTGGAGGGGGATATAGTGCCGCACTGTGGACGGGGATATAGTGCCGCACTGTGGAGGGGGTTATAGTGCCGCACTGTGGAGGGGGTTATAGTGCCGCACTGTGGAGGGGGATATAGTGCCGCACTGTGGAGGGGGATATAGTGCCGCACTGTGGAGGGGGGTTATAGTGCCGCACTGTGGAGGGGGTTATAGTGCCGCACTGTGGAGGGGGATATAGTGCCGCACTGTGGACGGGGATATAGTGCCGCACTGTGGAGGGGGATATAGTGCCGCACTGTGGAGGGGGATATAGTGCCGCACTGTGGAGGGGGTTATAGTGCCGCACTGTGGAGGGGGATATAGTGCCGCACTGTGGAGGGGGATATAGTGCCGCACTGTGGAGGGGGTTATAATGCCGCACTGTGGAGGGGGTTATAGTGCCGCACTGTGGAGGGGGATATAGTGCCGCACTGTGGAGGGGGTTATAGTGCCGCACTGTGGAGGGGGATATAGTGCCGCACTGTGGAGGGGGATATAGTGCCGCACTGTGGAGGGGGTTATAGTGCCGCACTGTGGAGGGGGATATAGTGCCGCACTGTGGAGGGGGATATAGTGCCGCACTGTGGAGGGGGTTATAGTGCCGCGCTGTGGAGGGGGTTATAGTGCCGCACTGTGGAGGGGGTTATAGTGCCGCACTGTGGAGGGGGTTATAGTGCCGCACTAAGGAGGGGGATATAGTGCCGCACTGTGGAGGAGGTTATAGTGCCGCACTATGGAGGGGGATATAGTGCCGCACTGTGGAGGGGGATATAGTGCCGCACTGTGGAGGAGGTTATAGTGCCGCACTGTGGAGGAGGTTATAGTGCCGCACTGTGGAGGAGGTTATAGTGCCGCACTGTGGAGGGGGTGCCTTACCCGCTCTCCCTTATACTGAACACTGTCTCCTTGTCCCATTGATGGTGATAGGTTGCCCTCTGCAGGTGTTACAGGTTATACTGAATCTCTTCTCACATTATATATCTGCGGGGTTCCTCCTGCTCTATAACACGGTGGGGAGGGATTAGACAGCGGCGTCCCCGGAGTTCTCCTGGCAGATTCTCACCATCCTCAGCGATGTAATGAGGCGATCGATCATTAGAGGCTTCAGCAGCCCTAAGTAATCGAGCGCTGATCTTTGCACTGCATTGATCCCTATCAGCAATAAGAGGTTTGCTCCTAGGAGTCCCGTCTGCACATTCAGCCAAACTATGAAATTATTACAAATATTATAAATTATAATCGTCTTCCTGATCTTTCACTATAAACAGTGAACACAAAAAAACCTGAAAAAAGTGCAATTTTGCTGATTTTTGGTCACATGACATCCTGAAAAATTGGAATACAAAGTAATCAAAGGTTTGTGTGATACGGATAGAAAGTGCGGATGATGGCGCAAAAAATGACCGAAAGATTATCACTATAAGCAGCAGATATGAGGATCCGAATCGCTATAACCAGAGCCGTACTTACCACTAGGCACCCGTGGTCCGGGGCCTAGGGCAGCACCTTGCAGGGGGGCAGCACCAGGGAGCAGGGGGACAGCACCAGGGAGCAGGGGGGCAGCACCTTGCAGGGGGGCAGCACCAGGGAGCAGGGGGGCAGCACCAGGGAGCAGGGGGACAGCACCAGGGAGCAGGGGGGCAGCACCTTGCAGGGGGGCAGCACCAGGGAGCAGGGGGACAGCACCAGGGAGCAGGGGGGCAGCACCAGGGAGCAGGGGGGCAGCACCAGGGAGCAGGGGGACAGCACCAGGGAGCAGGGGGGCAGCACCTTGCAGGGGGGCAGCACCAGGGAGCAGGGGGGCAGCACCAGGGAGCAGGGGGGCAGCACCTTGCAGGGGGGCAGCACCAGGGAGCAGGGGGGCAGCACCAGGGAGCAGGGGGACAGCACCAGGGAGCAGGGGGACAGCACCTTGCAGGGGGGCAGCACCTTGCAGGGGGGCAGCACCAGGGAGCAGGGGGGCAGCACCTTGCAGGGGGGCAGCACCAGGGAGCAGGGGGGCAGCACCAGGGAGCAGGGGGACAGCACCAGGGAGCAGGGGGACAGCACCTTGCAGGGGGGCAGCACCTTGCAGGGGGGCAGCACCAGGGAGCAGGGGGGCAGCACCTTGCAGGGGGGCAGCACCAGGGAGCAGGGGGGCAGCACCAGGGAGCAGGGGGGCAGCACCAGGGAGCAGGGGGGCAGCACCAGGGAGCAGGGGGGCAGCACCAGGGGGGCAGAAAAAACTAATTATTTTATTTTTATTTTTTTAGTTTCCCTCCTCCCTTCAGACTTGCCAGTAAATCTGGTGTCTTTTCCAGGGGGGGTGGGGGGTATGGTGGTATTGGTCAGGTCTGGTATCGCCAATAGGTGCGTGTAGATGGGGCGTCTGCAGGTGTAGTGCCGGGGGCAGCAGCTGGTAATACGGCCCTGGGTACTGTATATATGGGGGGTCTGCAGGTGTAGTGCCGGGGGCAGCAGCTGGTAATACGGCCCTGGGTACTGTATATATGGGGGGGTCTGCAGGTGTAGTGCTGGGGGCCCTGGGTACTGTATATATGGGGGGTCTGCAGGTGTATAGCCGGGGGCCCTGTGTACTGTATATATGGGGGGTCTGCAGGTGTAGTGCCGGGGCAGCAGCTGGTAATACGGCCCTGGGTACTGTATATATGGGGGGGTCTGCAGGTGTAGTGCCGGGGCCGCAGCAGCTGGTAATACGGCCCTGGGTACTGTATATATGGGGGGGTCTGCAGGTGTAGTGCTGGGGGCCCTGTGTACTGTATATATGGGGGGGTCTGCAGGTGTAGTGCCGGGGCCGCAGCAGCTGGTAATACGGCCCTGGGTACTGTATATATGGGGGGTCTGCAGGTGTATAGCCGGGGGCAGCAGCTGGTAATACGGCCCTGGGTACTGTATATATGGGGGGTCTGCAGGTGTAGTGCTGGGGGCCCTGGGTACTGTATATATGGGGGGTCTGCAGGTGTAGTGCCGGGGGCAGCAGCTGGTAATACGGCCCTGGGTACTGTATATATGGGGGGTCTGCAGGTGTAGTGCCGGGGGCAGCAGCTGGTAATACGGCCCTAGCAGTAGCAGGTGGAAGGTTGTGTGTGTGAGAGCTCCTGCAGGAACCAGAACTACCAGAGCTACAGGGGAGGAGTCCATCTTGCTTTCCCCAGGAAGGTGGCAGATTCCTGGGGAGAGTCTCCCAGCCTGCCCATGGAGGATCGGTCCTCCACTCCCCGGTCTAGGCCGGCGGGGGGTGGAAAAGGGAAGCAACCGGCCAGCGCTTCAGAGAAGGTCCCGGCCAGTGGGACGAGGAGATCCAGCAGGGTTGGCAGCAATGTGGGCCCCTCTCCCCTGGCGACGGTTGGAAGGTCTCAGGCTCCGGCAGAAAGCGAAGCTGTGCAGCTATGGAGCGACAGAGGCCGTACGGAGTCCGTGTCCACCTATTGCTCCAGGATGACGGCCATGTTCTCGGAGTGCGAGCTGCTGGGGAAGCAGCTTAAGAAGGCAAGAGAGGAGCTGCGGTGCGCCAGGAGTTTTCTCTGCGAGAGTGAAGGAACTCAAGGAGGAGATTAAGGTGATGGAGAAAAGAAGGGCAGTGATCCTGGAAGGCAGTGGAGCCATGAGGGAGAAGCTGCAGAATGAAGACCGCTTCTCAGTAATGGCTTCCAGTGGAAGAGGTGAGGAGAGTGATGGTGGAAGCAGTGGGGAGAATGGAGACATGGAGAGTGAAGCTGAGGTGGAGCAGGACAGGGGTGAAGAGGGTGGAGAAGGTGCAGTCATCCCAGTAACCCCAAACACCCAAAGTGCTCCTGTAACCCCGGGGGTCCGGTGCACCCCCCTGGAGTCAGCAAGCCTAGAGCCGCGCCAGGTAGCTTTACCTGAATCCTTTGAGGAGGATGACGGCAGCGATGATGGCCTCATAGCAAGCGGTCTAATGAAGGCCATTGTGATGCAAGAGTCCCCTATGGCGCTGGAGAGGTTTTCTTTTGGTGATGAATTGCCAGAAGAGGGGGAAAGAAGAAAGAAGAGAAAGAGAAAAGAAAAGAAAGAAGTAAAGCTGGTGTACGTAACACAGCAGTCAGGGCCAGCTGAGAAGCCGATCCAGGCTGCTGGGTCCCCAAAACTGCAGGGGTCTGTTTCTGGGGTGAGGCAGGGAAAGGGGGAACACAAGCAGATGGCCAGAGCAGAGGTAATGGCGGAGGAGGCTGGGTGTGGTGTCATCATTGTGGAAGGGCCAGACAAAGGGCCTCTGGGCCAATCGGATGGCTCGGGCTCTGCAGGCCACGCCCCTCATCAGGGGGGGGGGGTGGTCGGGAGTCAGGGTCTGAGATGGTGGTGGGGGGCGGCCCCCAGAGTGTGTGTGCTGAGCTTGCACACTCCCCTGCAGGCAGAGGGGGGAGCGTGGCTGCTGTGGATTATGTCCCCCAAGTGCTGGCTGAGGGGCTCGGGCGGCCGAGCAGCGGCGCTGGGAAGGGGGCGTTCCCCAGGCTCTAGTACACTCCCCTGTGGCCGGGGGGAGCGTTCATGGTTCCGCGGCCCAAGTACAGCAGGGAAAGAAGCAAGAGGACCCATCAGAAGCCCGGGAAAGCTGGGTTAGAAATATACTCAGGCCTGCAACTCTACTCTTTTGCCCCAGCCCTGGCACAAAGGAGGATGTAGTGAGTATGGACACTGCTGTGAGTGTGAATGTGGATGGGGGTAACAGGAGGGAAGTGGGGGGGAAGTCCCCAAGTAAATGCCACCCCAGTTAGTGTCCCAGCACAAGGTGGGCAACAGGTGGGGGGGAGCACCCAGGTTACAGCCCCTATTAGCCCCCAGGTAAATGTCATCCCAGCTAATGTTACAGTTCGAGATGGTCAGCAGGTGGGAGGGACTAATGGCGGTCAGGGGGTGTCCGGTCCGGTTGCGCCCCCGGTCCGCAGCTATGCCAGTGTGGCGGCCGGGGGACCAGGGGGATCCTCAGTTCCACCTGCAGGACAGGGTGGTTTGCCGCTGCGCCTCCTGGAGGCTCTCAGGCGGGGTGATAGATCGCTCCAAATAGAGGGGAGGGAGGTGGACCTCTCATTCTGGGTCGAAAGACACGGACTGGGGGCCTTCCGAGAGCATAATGGGGAGGTAGTGTGGTCGCTCCCTACAGCCGGGCAGGAGGTAGGGCGTAGGAACGTGGCCCGTCTGATTTGGAGGGGCAGTGATGCATGCCCCCAAAGGGGCAAAGTAGTGGAGCTTCTCCTTCAGGCGGGATTCAAGGCGAGAGACATCTTTGCCTTGATCCACCCCTATGGCTCTGTCGAATTCGACGTCAGCTTTGCGAGGGCCGAGGGGCTTGAAGCCTTTTGGTCCTACTACGAGCTGGCGAAGGAGGAGCCCGGCTGGCGAGATTTTGCTGTAAAAGCAACATCTCGCCAAAACATGGTTAAGAAAGTGACCGTTTTGACCCGTAACGAGTCACTCTCTTGCTACGATATAATGACCTGGCTAGGCAGGTATGGGGAGGTGACAAACGTCCCCAAGAAAAATTTTGATCAATACGGGATCTGGTCTGGTGCCTGGACGTTTTCCGTCCGCCTAAGGCGTTCGGGCAATACGGTGACGCACATTCCCTCTGCTACCTTCCTTGGTCGCGATAGAATCCAGATCTTCTACCAGGGGCAACCGAAGCTGTGTCACAGGTGCGGCGATCCCACCCATCTCAGGCAGATGTGCGCGCTTTGTGGTGGGGAGGGTCATCTAGCCGCATCCTGTGACCGGATTAGGTGCCACCTGTGTGGTGATCTCGGTCACCCGTTCAGCCAATGTCCGCGCTCTTTTTCCAGAGCTGCGACCGCCCCAGCCGGGGAGAGCCTAGCGGTTGCCCTGGCGGGGGAAGGGACCAGTGATGGGGTGAGGGCATCCGGGCCAATGAAGAGCAAGCATAAGACCCCCTCTCAGCTTAGGCGAGAGGAGAAGCGCAGGAGGAGCAGGGACCTTGGAAGTTCCCAGGGTGTAGTTCAAGGTCCAGCTCCAAATGCTGTTTCAGAGGTGCAATCTGAGGCTTTGGAGGATGTTGTGCTGGATGAGGAGATCAGGAGGATAGAGCACGAGGAGGGTGAAATTGCCAGCCCCTCTGATTCCTCCCAATATGAGAGTTTGGATGAGGGTCCGGAGGGGTGGCAGACAAAAGAAAAGCGTGCCAAGAGCAAAAACACCAAAAAGAGCAATAAGGGAAAGGGCAAGGGGAAAGTAAGCTTCCCCAAGGCCAAGAAAGCTCATGTCCCAGACCAGAGACCAAAGGAAGGCTCCGCTGCCCCCCCTCTGATCGATTTGTCCAACCGGTACCAGTCCCTAGAAGGAGGGGAGGGACTGGAGGAGCCTTCGGGAGGAACAGGGCCTGCTCCTTTGGAGGTGATTCCTTCAGGGGGGCAGTTTGATCAGGCAGATGGAACTGAGGATCCTGGCATGGACTTGTCCGTGTCGCTAAAACGTCCGAAGGGGGATTCTAAAGAGTCCTCCTCGGACAAGGAAGAGCAGGTTAGGAGTGGGAAGAAGCGGTAATGTATTGTTTGGTGTTGTATATTACTTGGTGTTGTGTAAGACCGTCCAACTCAATCACCCTCGATGGCGGTACTCACTCCATTGACGCTGGCCTCTATTAATTGCGCCAGCATTAAGTCAGATACGGCTCGCTTTGCGGCGTATAGCTTTTTTGAAAATGATTTGAGTAATGTAGATATTTTATTTTTGCAGGAGACCAGGTTAACAGACCTTGCCGCCATAGTGAAGGCCAGAAGAGAGTGGAGGTCTGGGCCTTCACACTGGTCTCTTGCGGCAGAGCCTTATAGTGGAGTGGCGGTACTTTTTACCGCACCTGTAGAATGCCGACGGGTTATCGAGTTGGAAATGGGGAGGTGCCTGATCCTTGATGTCTTCATGAGGGGACAAGAGCTTCGGCTCATTAACATCTACGCCCCGCAGACAAAGCGGGACCGTAAAGATCTCTTCATGAGGATCAAGCCTTTCCTTTTTACCAGCCGGCAGGTTATTTTTGGTGGGGACTTTAATAATGTCACCAGGTCCCAAGACAGGGGAGGCTCTAGCGACCAGCTGGCCTACGACAGTATTGCCCTTAATAGCATAGTTAGGGAAGCTCGCCTGGAGGATGCCCACATCCGGACCCCCTCGGGCCACGCGGGTTTCACCTTTCATCGAGGTAGCTACAGGTCCAGAATAGACAGGTTTTATTTAAAGGAGGAAGCCGTCTATTCCGCAGTGAAGGTGGTTGAGGTGGAGTTTTCCGATCACTGTCTGATTTTGTTTTCTTTGAATGTTTCAGAGACCCCCCGGATGGGTAGAGGTTACTGGAAGCTGAATTCGTCCCTTCTGGAAGAAGCGGATGTAAGACAGTCCTTTGAGAATTTTCTTCAGAGTCAGGTACCTCTCCTGGATCTTTGTAGTAGTAAGTCAGAGTGGTGGGAGATGTTCAAAAAACGGGTTGCCAAGTTCTTCCGCCAGCTCTCGAGCCTCAGAGCCCTGAGCAGATATCGTCTGTATCAGGGCCTGAGGAGGAAACTCGAGCATCTGGTCTCGACTGGAGGTAGCCGTTCGGAGATCTCCAGAGTGAAAGCCTTGCTCATGAGGTGCCAGTATGATAGGCACACATCCTTGGTTTTTGAGAGGGATTTCGGGAGGTACCGCTCGCCCGACCCTTACAGAAACTGTAGGATGTCAGTGAGTTGTAAGGTCATGACAGAACTGGTCGACAGTACAGGATCTCTGAAGCGGTCCAGTTCAGAGATCTTGGAGATCGTCAGATCCTACTACTTGGACCTCTTGGGAAGGAAGGATCTGGATCGGGACAGGATGTCGGCTTTCCTGGCTGAAGCTGCTCCTCAGCTGGGAGCTGACCTTCCTCTTGATGGTTTGACAGATGCGATCAGAGAAGAGGAAGTGAGACTGGCGATTGACAGGCTTGGCCTGAAGAAATCGCCAGGTCCGGATGGCTTAACATCCGAGTTTTACAAGACCTTTAAGGAATGCTTGATTCCCCTCATGACTGAGGTATTCAATGAGTGTCTCTCCTCGGGCACTCTGCCGAAGTCGATGAGGAGGTCGGCTCTGATCCTCCTGTCAAAGGGTAAGGATTCTAGCCGTGTTGAGAATTGGAGACCCATAGCTCTTCTTAACACGGATAGGAAGCTTTTGGCGAAAATACTATTCAATCGGCTGGTGCAGCTTGCGCCACAGCTCCTTTCTGGGACTCAGCATTGCTCGGTGCCAGGCCGAAGCACTTTAAGTGCTGTCCTGAGTGTCAGGGAGGCAGTGGAGCGGAGTAGTGCTGGTCTCTGGAGGGGCTACATGCTGTCCTTGGATCAGGCCAAAGCATTTGATCGGGTGAACCATGAGTACCTCTGGTCTGTCCTTTTGAGGTACGGCTTGCCAGAGGGGTTTGTGGATTGGCTTAAGATCTTGTATGCAAGGGCAGAGAGTTTCCCGCTGGTGAACGGTTGGTCTGGCCGCCCTTTTGAGGTCGGGTCTGGCGTTCGTCAGGGTTGTCCTTTGAGCCCGCTGTTATATGTGTTTGCGATCGACCCTTTCCTTAGGATGGTCGATCGTGGGCCATTGGCGGGAGTCAGGATGAGCCTGGCGGAGCCGGAAGCCACTCTGAGGGTGGTAGCGTACGCGGACGATGTCACCATCTTCGTGTCCTCAGTGGATGAGGCGCAGGTGGTGATGTCTGAAGTGGAGCGCTACTCGGAGGCCTCCGGGTCCAAGATCAACCGGGACAAGTGTGAAGGTCTCTGGCTGGGAGGGGGAGATGCCACCTTTGACCTCCCGGACACCCTTCCAGAGCCCCGATCCTCGGCTAAAATCTTGGGCATCCAATTCGGCCCGGGTGATTACCCATCCGTCAACTGGGATGGCAAGCTTAAGGATGCCGCCCAGAAGGTGGACCAGTGGAGGGGTTGGTCTTTGACCCTGAGGGAAAGGGTTCACCTGATCAAATGCTACCTGCTCCCTTTGTTTATCTACCTGGGCAGTGTATGTATTTTGCCAGAAGCATCCTATGTCAGGATCTACAGCCTGTTCTTCCAACTGTTATGGGGGAACAGGTTGAACCTTGCTAAGAGGGAGGTCACGTATCGCACGAGGAGACTAGGGGGGTTGTCTATGGTAAACCCCGTGGTGTTCTTAACCAACACCTTTATTAAGATCAACATCTCCAACCTCTGGAAAGAGAGGGCTCCTCCGTGGGTACTCTCCTGCAGGGAGTGGTTTCGGCCTTTCTTCCAGGAATGGGAGACAGGAGGGCGAGTGAAGGACTTGCGCACACCTCACGGGCATCTTCCGGCTTACGCTACCCCGACTCTGAAGGCGATTCGTCGGTGGGGTCTGGGAGTGTGGGAGATCAGGACCCAGTCGAGGAAGTTTCTCGACAAACGGGTTCTGTTGACCCACTTCCAGAAGCCCCTGGCGCTCAGGGATTGCCCAGGTCGGGATCTAAGGGTGGGCTTAAGCTTGTTAAATTCTAAGAGGATCCCCTCGAAGTTTTGGGACTTGGCCTGGCGCTGCTTTCAGGGAAAGCTATGTGTAAGGGCCAACTTGAAGTACAGGAGCTCTGATGATCGTGGGTGTCCCCGTGAAGAGTGTGGTTCCGCGCTGGAAAGCATGGACCATTTCCTGCTTCAGTGTCCCTTTAATATAGCTGTGTACAAACGGGTGGGAGCTTCCATCGGCTGGAGACAACTTGCCGGCCTCTCCTATGCGGAGTGGGCCTATGGGACATTTAAGAGCCTGGGTGGCAGAGATCGGGTGACACTGTTTTTAGTTAGCATAGTGGTTAGGTACTACACGTGGAATGCACGGTGTTTAGTATCTACCCAGCAGAAAGTCCTCTCCGAGGTGGAGGTGTGTAGGAACATCACTGGTGACCTTGGGAAGATCAGGTCTTTAGAGTATGGCAGCTTGGGTACAGATAGGGCATCTCTCCTATGGAGAGGCTTCACTTTTGATGTGCCCTAAGCTCTTTAGTTTTAATTTGAAAGGGAGAGAGTAGGGAGAGTGGTTAGGGATAGTTTTAATGCAGGGATAGAATTAGGGTTAAATAGGGATAGTTTCAAATTTAGGGAGTATCTGAGTTGCCATACTCTGCTCCCGGTGATGGGCTGGTGCATGCCACCTTAGCTTTTGTTTTGTAAGTACTGATTAGGTTTGAAAGGCTTGCAGGATACCGAACTTGGGTCTTGGTTTGTTGTGTTATGTTTAGAGTTGGGGGGGGGCTGTCTGGCGTTGGGGGGGCATTGCTGTGGTCCTTTGGGGGCGTTGCGGCCCCGATCCTCAGTCCTTAGTTGCTGGGGGTGGGGTCCGTGTTGCCTCTGGGGGGTGGTGGTGGTGTCCTCCTGGCTTTGGATAGTCCCCTCTCTGTTTTTCTAGTTATGCTGAGGTATGTTGAGTTTTTGTTTTCTTATGCTGAAGTAAGCATCTTAGGGTTTGGTTCATAATAAGTATTATATTAGGTTTACTGAAGTAAGTAAGTTGTATTCTTGTTTATTTTAGATGCTGAAGTAAGAATATTTAGGTTTGTGTTTCATAAAAAATTTGTTATAGAGTTGTGTGTATGGGGTTAGTTATAGGTTGGGAGGGGGGTCACGGGGGTGGTGGATACCCTCTCAGGCATGGCGGGAGGCAGAGCAAAAACTCTGGACTTGGACTCCAGAACAATAGCCATGTCTGGGGGGGGGGGGTGATTTGGGGCTCTCATGGACAAAAGAGAGGACATTGCCCCACACTGGGTAGTAGGGTTGGTGTAAGTATTAGTGTAAGTATTATCGTTGTGTATAAAAAAAAAAAAAAATAAAAAAAAAAATTATAAATATTTATTATGGTTTTGATATGTTGAATTAATAATAATATCTTGTTATGTTTCAGTTTTGTATATAGATAGGTTTGGCAGCCGGACCGGCTGTGGGGATTTAGAGGTTTAGGTGGTTAGTTATGGTTAGTTATGATTAGTATTAGTATTATTGTAGTAGTTAATTTAAGGCGAATGCCTTTTCTTTATTTTATGGCAGGTGCCAGATATTTTATTTCTGTTTTGCAGGCGAGTAGCCTTTCTTTTATTTTACTTAGGTTGTATAAGGTGGTAGCCTTCTTCCCTTAATTTAGGCAGAGTCCTTTCTCTTTAGTTTTTCTTAGCCGGAGTGCTTTTCTTAAGTTTATAGTTCATAGTCATGTAATATAGGTAATATAGGTAGGTATAGGGTAGATAAAGGGTAAGGTGTAGGATAAGGATAAAGTATTGTTTCTTTGGTGTGGTGTGGTGTGTGGTGTGTATGTATATGGATATGGGTGATTATAGGTGGCCAAGGGCTGGTGGCTTGCAGGCTCGCATGGTTATGCTGAAATAATTTGTGTGTCACATTTATAGACCTCTTCCAGGAATGGACTTTTTAGTTATACCCGAGTTGGGCAAAAGTTTTGTTTTGTTTTTGACTGCAGTTATGCATTTGTTATTTTATTGTTATGATTTTCATTTTTATAATAAAAAAGAGTAGCAGCTGGTAATACGGCCCTGACTATAATACCGACTTACAGAACATAGATAACAGGTCAGTATTACTACAGGGCAAATAATAATGATATCATCACAATGGTGTCTGGGTGATGGGTTTGGGGGGTCTGGGTGATGGGTTTGGGGAGTCTGGGTGATGGGTTTGGGGGGTCTGGGTGATGGGTTTGGGGGGTCTGGGTGATGGGTTTGGGGGTCTGGATGATGGATTTGGGGGGTCTGGATGATGGATTTGGGGGGTCTGGGTGATGGGTTTGGGGAGTCTGGGTGATGGGTTTTGGGGGTCTGGGTGATGGGTTAGGGGTGTCTGGGTGATGGGTTTGGGGAGTCTGGGTGATGGGTTTGGGGGTCTGGGTGATGGGTTTGGGGAGTCTGGGTGATGGGTTTGGGGTTCTGGGTGATGGGTTAGGGGTGTCTGGGTGATGGGTTTGGGGAGTCTGGGTGATGGGTTTGGGGGTCTGGGTGATGGGTTAGGGAGTTTGGGTGATGGGTTTGGGGGGTCTGGGTGATGGGTTTGGGGAGTCTGGGTGATGGGTTAGGGAGTCTGGGTGATGGGTTTGGGGGTCTGGGTGATGGGTTAGGGAGTCTGGGTGATGGGTTTGGGGAGTCTGGGTGATGGGTTTGGGGAGTCTGGGTGATGGATTTGGGGTGACTGGGTGATGGATTTGGGGAGTCTGGGTGATGGGTTTGGGGGGTCTGGGTGATGGATTTGGGGTGACTGGGTGATGGATTTGGGGTGACTTGGTGATGGGTTTGGGGAGTCTGGGTGATGGGTTTGGGGAGTCTGGGTGATGGGTTTGGGGGGTCTGGATGATGGATTTAGGGGGTCTGGGTGATGGGTTTGGGGAGTCTGGGTGATGGGTTTGGGGGGTCTGGATGATGGATTTGGGGTGACTGGGTGATGGATTTGGGGTGACTGGGTGATGGATTTGGGGTGACTTGGTGATGGGTTTGGGGAGTCTGGGTGATGGGTTTGGGGAGTCTGGGTGATGGGTTTGGGGGGTCTTGATGATGGATTTGGGGTGACTGGGTGATGGATTTGGGGTGACTTGGTGATGGGTTTGGGAAGTCTGGGTGATGGGTTTGGGGAGTCTGGGTGATGGGTTTGGGGGGTCTGGATGATGGGTTTGGGAAGTCTGGGTGATGGGTTTGGGGGGTCTGGGTGATGGGTTTGGGGGGTCTGGATGATGGTGGGTCGGAGCGGCGACTGCTGAGACCCTGGTAGCTACGCCACTGGCCTGGACCATCTGCACCAAAAACGAGATGTCAGGACTCGGAGATGGCTGTAGGGGGCGTCCTTAGGGGATAATACTGAGGATACTGAGAGGGAGGTGTTACCTGCCGTCTATAGACAATGGATATATCCAACAATAGGTGGTGGTAGGAAACATTTTCCATGGAAGCTGGGGAGCCCTTTGTGTATGGAGCACCCCATGTGGTGGGGGAAGGTAGTGCACATCCATGGTACAAGCAGCAATCATAAACTATGAAGAAGTGAGCGATCACAAAGGTTTCAGGATGGATGTGGACCATATATATATATATATATATATATATATTTACACACATACTGTATATTAGTGGCTGTATACTGAGTATATACTACTGTATATTAGTGGCTGTATACTGAGTATATACTACTGTATATTAGTGGCTGTATACTGAGTATATACTACTGTATATTAGTGGCTGTATACTGAGTATATACTGTATATTAGTGGCTGTATACTGAGTATATACTGTATATTAGTGGCTGTATACTGAGTATATACTGTATATTAGTGGCTGTATACTGAGTATATACTGTATATTAGTGGCTGTGTACTGAGTATATACTGTATATTAGTGGCTGTATACTGAGTATATACTGTATATTAGTGGCTGTATACTGAGTATATACTGTATATTAGTGGCTGTGTACTGAGTATATACTGTATATTAGTGGCTGTATACTGAGTATATGCTGTATATTAGTGGCTGTATACTGATTATATGCTGTATATTAGTGGCTGTGTACTGAGTATATACTGTATATTAGTGGCTGTATACTGAGTATATACTGTATATTAGTGGCTGTGTACTGAGTATATACTGTATATTAGTGGCTGTATACTGAGTATATGCTGTATATAAGTGGCTGTATACTGAGTATATGCTGTATATTAGTGGCTGTGTACTGATTATATGCTGTATATTAGTGGCTGTATACTGAGTATATACTACTGTATATTAGTGGCTGTATACTGAGTATATACTGTATATTAGTGGCTGTGTACTGAGTATATGCTGTATATTAGTGGCTGTATACTGAGTATATACTGTATATTAGTGGCTGTATACTGAGTATATACTGTATATTAGTGGCTGTATACTGAGTATATACTGTATATTAGTGGCTGTATACTGAGTATATACTGTATATTAGTGGCTGTATACTGAGTATATACTACTGTATATTAGTGGCTGTATACTGAGTATATACTACTGTATATTAGTGGCTGTATACTGAGTATATACTGTATTTTAGTGGCTGTATACTGAGTATATACTGTATATTAGTGGTTGTATACTGAGTATATACTACTGTATATTAGTGGCTGTATACTGAGTATATACTACTGTATATTAGTGGCTGTATACTGAGTATATACTGTATATTAGTGGCTGTATACTGAGTATATACTACTGTATATTAGTGGCTGTATACTGAGTATATACTGTATATTAGTGGCTGTATACTGAGTATATACTGTATATTAGAGGCTGTATACTGAGTATATACTACTGTTTATTAGTGGCTGTATACTGAGTATATACTACTGTATATTAGTGGCTTCATACTGAGTATATACAACTGTATATTAGTGGCTGTATACTGAGTATATACTGTATATTAGTGGCTGTATACTGAGTATATACTACTGTATATTAGTGGCTGTATACTGAGTATATACTACTGTATATTAGTGGCTGTATACTGAGTATATACTGTATATTAGTGGATGTATACTGAGTATATACTGTATATTAGTGGCTGTATACTGAGTATATGCTGTATATTAGTGGCTGTATACTGAGTATATGCTGTATATTAGTGGCTGTATACTGAGTATATACTACTGTATATTAGTGGCTGTATACTGAGTATATACTGTATATTAGTGGCTGTATACTGAGTATATACTGTATATTAGTGGCTGTATACTGAGTATATACTACTGTATATTAGTGGCTGTATACTGAGTATATACTGTATATTAGTGGCTGTATACTGAGTATATACTGTATATTAGTGGCTGTATACTGATTATATACTGTATATTAGTGGCTGTATACTGAGTATATACTGTATATTAGTGGCTGTATACTGAGTATATACTGTATATTAGTGGCTGTATACTGAGTATATACTGTATATTAGTGGCTGTATACTGAGTACATACTGTATATTAGTGGCTGTATACTGAGTATATACTACTGTATATTAGTGGCTGTATACTGAGTATATACTACTGTATATTAGTGGCTGTATACTGAGTATATACTGTATATTAGTGGCTGTATACTGAGTATATACTGTATATTAGCGGCTGTATACTGAGTATATACTGTATATTAGCGGTTGTATACTGAGTATATACTGTATATTAGTGGCTGTATACTGAGTATATACTGTATATTAGTGGCTGTATACTGAGTATATACTGTATATTAGTGGCTGTATACTGAGTATATACTACTGTATATTAGTGGCTGTATACTGAGTATATACTGTATATTAGTGGCTGTATACTGAGTACATACTGTATATTAGTGGCTGTATACTGAGTATATACTGTATATTAGTGGCTGTATACTGAGTATATACTACTGTATATTAGTGGCTGTATACTGAGTATATACTGTATATTAGTGGCTGTATACTGAGTATATACTGTATATTAGTGGCTGTGTACTGAGTATATACTGTATATTAGTGGCTGTATACTGAGTATATACTGTATATTAGTGGCTGTATACTGAGTATATACTGTATATTAGTGGCTGTATACTGAGTATATACTGTATATTAGTGGCTGTATACTGAGTATATACTACTGTATATTAGTGGCTGTATACTGAGTATATACTACTGTATATTAGTGACTGTATACTGAGTATATACTGTATATTAGTGGCTGTATACAGAGTATATACTACTGTATTTTAGTGGCTGTATACTGAGTATATACTGTATATTAGTGGCTGTATACTGAGTATATACTACTGTATATTAGTGGCTGTATACTGAGTACATACTGTATATTAGTGGCTGTATACTGAGTATATACTGTATATTAGTGGCTGTATACTGAGTATATACTACTGTATATTAGTGGCTGTATACTGAGTATATACTGTATATTAGTGGCTGTATACTGAGTATATACTGTATATTAGTGGCTGTGTACTGAGTATATACTGTATATTAGTGGCTGTATACTGAGTATATACTGTATATTAGTGGCTGTATACTGAGTATATACTGTATATTAGTGGCTGTATACTGAGTATATACTACTGTATATTAGTGGCTGTATACTGAGTATATACTACTGTATATTAGTGGCTGTATACTGAGTATATACTGTATATTAGTGGATGTATACTGAGTATATACTGTATATTAGTGGCTGTATACTGAGTATATGCTGTATATTAGTGGCTGTATACTGAGTATATGCTGTATATTAGTGGCTGTATACTGAGTATATACTACTGTATATTAGTGGCTGTATACTGAGTATATACTGTATATTAGTGGCTGTATACTGAGTATATACTGTATATTAGTGGCTGTATACTGAGTATATACTACTGTATATTAGTGGCTGTATACTGAGTATATACTGTATATTAGTGGCTGTATACTGAGTATATACTGTATATTAGTGGCTGTATACTGATTATATACTGTATATTAGTGGCTGTATACTGAGTATATACTGTATATTAGTGGCTGTATACTGAGTATATACTACTGTATATTAGTGGCTGTATACTGAGTATATACTACTGTATATTAGTGGCTGTATACTGAGTATATACTACTGTATATTAGTGGCTGTATACTGAGTATATACTGTATATTAGTGGCTGTATACTGAGTATATACTGTATATTAGCGGCTGTATACTGAGTATATACTGTATATTAGCGGTTGTATACTGAGTATATACTGTATATTAGTGGCTGTATACTGAGTATATACTGTATATTAGTGGCTGTATACTGAGTATATACTGTATATTAGTGGCTGTATACTGAGTATATACTACTGTATATTAGTGGCTGTATACTGAGTATATACTGTATATTAGTGGCTGTATACTGAGTACATACTGTATATTAGTGGCTGTATACTGAGTATATACTGTATATTAGTGGCTGTATACTGAGTATATACTACTGTATATTAGTGGCTGTTATACTGAGTATATACTGTATATTAGTGGCTGTATTCTGAGTATATACTGTATATTAGTGGCTGTGTACTGAGTATATACTGTATATTAGTGGCTGTATACTGAGTATATACTGTATATTAGTGGCTGTATACTGAGTATATACTGTATATTAGTGGCTGTATACTGAGTATATGACTGTATATTAGTGGCTGTATACTGAGTATATACTACTGTATATTAGTGGCTGTATACTGAGTATATATACTGTATATTAGTGCTGTATACTGAGTATACTACTGTATATTAGTGGCTGTATACTGAGTATATACTACTGTATTTAGTGGCTGTATACTGAGTATATACTGTATATTAGTGGCTGTATACTGAGTATATACTGTATATTAGTGGCTGTATACTGAGTATATACTGTATATTAGTGGCTGTATACTGAGTATATACTGTATATAGTGGCTGTATACTGAGTATATATACTGTATATTAGTGGCTTGTATACTGAGTATATACTACTGTATATTAGTGGCTGTATAACTGAGTATATACTACTGTATATTAGTGGCTGTATACTGAGTATATATACTGTATATTAGTGGCTGTATACTGAGTATATACTGTATATTAGTGGCTGTATACTGAGTATACTACTGTATATTAGTGGCTGTATACTGAGTATATACTACTGTATATTAGTGGCTGTTATACTGAGTATATACTACTGTATATTAGTGGCTGTATACTGAGTATATACTACTGTATATTAGTGGCTGTATACTGAGTATATACTGTATATTAGTGGCTGTATACTGAGTATATACTGTATATTAGTGGCTGTATACTGAGTATATACTGTATATTAGTGGCTGTATACTGAGTATATACTGTATATTAGTGGCTGTATACTGAGTATATATACTGTATATTAGTGGCTGTATACTGAGTATATATACTGTATATTAGTGGCTGTATACTGAGTATATACTACTGTATATTAGTGGCTGTATACTGAGTATATACTGTATATTAGTGGCTGTATACTGAGTATATACTGTATATTAGTGGCTGTATACTGAGTATATACTGTATATTAGTGGCTGTATACTGAGTATATGCTGTATATTAGTGGCTGTATACTGAGTATATACTGTATATTAGTGGCTGTATACTGAGTATATACTGTATATTAGTGGCTGTATACTGAGTATATACTACTGTATATTAGTGGCTGTATACTGAGTATATACTGTATATTAGTGGCTGTATACTGAGTATATACTGTATATTAGTGGCTGTATACTGAGTATATACTGTATATTAGAGGCTGTATACTGAGTATATACTACTGTATATTAGTGGCTGTATACTGAGTATATACTGTATATTAGTGGATGTATACTGAGTATATACTGTATATTAGTGGCTGTATACTGAGTATATACTGTATATTAGTGGCTGTATACTGAGTATATACTGTATATTAGTGGCTGTATACTGAGTATATACTGTATATTAGTGGCTGTATACTGAGTATATACTACTGTATATTAGTGGCTGTATACTGAGTATATACTACTGTATATTAGTGGCTGTATACTGAGTATATACTGTATATTAGTGGCTGTATACTGAGTATATACTACTGTATATTAGTGGCTGTATACTGAGTATATGCTGTATATTAGTGGCTGTATACTGAGTATATACTGTATATTAGTGGCTGTATACTGAGTATATACTGTATATTAGTGGCTGTATACTGAATATATACTGTATATTAGTGGCTGTATACTGAGTATATACTGTATATTAGTGGTTGTATACTGAGTATATACTGTATATTAGTGGCTGTATACTGAGTATATACTGTATATTAGTGGCTGTATACTGAGTATATACTGTATATTAGTGGCTGTATACTGAGTATATACTGTATATTAGTGGCTGTATACTGAGTATATACTACTGTATATTAGTGGCTGTATACTGAGTATATACTACTGTATATTAGTGACTGTATACTGAGTATATACTGTATATTAGTGGCTGTATACAGAGTATATACTACTGTATTTTAGTGGCTGTATACTGAGTATATACTGTATATTAGTGGCTGTATACTGAGTATATACTGTATATTAGTGGTTGTATAATGAGTATATACTGTATATTAGTGGCTGTATACTGAGTATATACTACTGTATATTAGTGGCTGTATACTGAGTATATACTACTGTATATTAGTGGCTGTATACTGAGTATATACTACTGTATATTAGTGGCTGTATACTGAGTATATACTACTGTATATTAGTGGCTGTATACTGAGTATATACTGTATATTAGAGGCTGTATACTGAGTATATACTACTGTATATTAGTGGCTGTATACTGAGTATATACTGTATATTAGTGGCTGTATACTGAGTATATACTACTGTATATTAGTGGCTGTATACTGAGTATATACTACTGTATATTAGTGGCTGTATACTGAGTATATACTGTATATTAGTGGCTGTATACTGAGTATATACTGTATATTAGTGGCTGTATACTGAGTATATACTGTATATTAGTGGCTGTGTATTGAGTATATACTGTATATTAGTGGCTGTATACTGAGTATATACTGTATATTAGTGGCTGTATACTGAGTATATACTACTGTATATTAGTGGCTGTATACTGAGTATATACTGTATATTAGTGGCTGTATACTGAGTATATACTACTGTATATTAGTGGCTGTATACTGAGTATATACTGTATATTAGTGGCTGTATACTGAGTATATACTGTATATTAGTGGCTGTATACTGAGTATATACTGTATATTAGTGGCTGTGTAACTGAGTATATACTGTATATTAGTGGCTGTATACTGAGTATATACTGTATATTAGTGGCTGTATACTGAGTATACTACTGTATATTAGTGGCTGTATACTGAGTATATACTGTAATCTGTAACTGGCTATGTACTGTATACTGAGTATACTACTGTATATTAGTGGCTGTATACTGAGTATACTACTGTATATTAGTGGCTGTATACGAGATATAGTAACTGATATATACTGTATATTGGAGGCTGTATACTGAGTATTACTACTGTTATTAGTGCTGTATACTGATATATAATGTATATTAGTGCTGTATCTGATATATACTTACTGTATATTTAGTGCTGTATACTGAGTATATCTATGTATATTATGGCATGTAGTTGAGTATATACTGTATATTAGTGGCTTTATACTGATAATATACTGTATATTATTGGACTGTATACTGAGTTATATACTGTATATTAGTGGTCTGTGATAGGCTGAGTATACTACTGTATATTAGTGGCTGTATCTGAGTAATATTACTGTATATTAGTGGCTGTATACTGAGTATATACTACTGTATATTAGTGGCTGTATACTGAGTATATACTACTGTATATTAGTGGCTGTATACTGAGTATATACTGTATATTAGTGGCTGTATACTGAGTATATACTGTATATTAGTGGCTGTATACTGAGTATATACTGTATATTAGTGGCTGTATACTGAGTATATACTGTATATTAGTGGCTGTATACTGAGTATATACTGTATATTAGTGGCTGTGTACTGAGTATATGCTGTATATTAGTGGCTGTATACTGAGTATATACTGTATATTAGTGGCTGTATACTGAGTATATACTGTATATTAGTGGCTGTATACTGAGTATATACTACTGTATATTAGTGGCTGTATACTGAGTATATACTGTATATTAGTGGCTGTATACTGAGTATATACTGTATATTAGTGGCTGTATACTGAGTATATACTGTATATTAGTGGCTGTGTACTGAGTATATACTGTATATTAGTGGCTGTATACTGAGTATATACTGTATATTAGTGGCTGTATACTGAGTATATACTGTATATTAGTGGCTGTATACTGAGTATATACTACTGTATATTAGTGGCTGTATACTGAGTATATACTGTATATTAGTGGCTGTATACTGAGTATATACTACTGTATATTAGTGGCTGTATACTGAGTATATACTGTATATTAGTGGCTGTATACTGAGTATATACTGTATATTAGTGGCTGTATACTGAGTATATACTGTATATTAGTGGCTGTGTACTGAGTATATACTGTATATTAGTGGCTGTATACTGAGTATATACTGTATATTAGTGGCTGTGTACTGAGTATATACTGTATATTAGTGGCTGTATACTGAGTATATACTGTATATTAGTGGCTGTATACTGAGTATATACTGTATATTAGTGGCTGTATACTGAGTATATACTGTGTATACGTACGGCCTGAGGCATAAATCCTTCCTAATAGCGACAGTAAGAGATGACCCCCCCCCCCCTTATACAATGGTGACTATCCTCTGTATTCCGCATGGACAACCGTCTCCACTTCACGGCCGTGTTCGGTATAACAGAACATTTCTAACCCGCCGCCATGATAGCGACGTCCTCGCAGGGTTATAGCCTAGAATAAAGCTTTTACTATGTATGTGAGGGGGGGGGGGGGGGGGGGGGCTCCTGCACGCTGCGCACGTCCGCCGCTGACTATTCACGGCTCCATCATTTGCATCATATTAGTCGTCCATATTAGCTCTTCTCTAATTAACAATCCATCTCGCCGAGGGGCAGGAGGGTCATTTCTTTCACACTCTCCAGTCGAGTTTTCTTTTTCCTGTTAAGGAATAATTAGTCAGTGACTAGTGGTGTTCCTGCGCTTCCCGATCCCCTCCGATCTCGCTGGTTTTCACGTTCCACGCTTCTTTTCAAGCAGATCAAGATAATTAGAGGACGAACGAATAGAGATGGAAAAAGCGAGTGTTACGGCTGATGGCGAGGGCCGCGAGGCCGCGCTTACACCGCATTCACTTGTTTGCTCACATTTTCTTTGGTTTTGCACCTCAGGAGCTCGAGAACAACTCGGGAGATTGTTTTTAAGACATGACGTCTTATTTATTTTTAAAAAGACCGTCTGCCGGGCCGTGCACCCATCCCCCTCTCCTTACAGGCCCCGACTATACATACGGGACATGAGGTAGGGGGGCAATGGCCTGGGGTCACTGTACACAGGGATCCTGTCGGTGTATACATATATGCAACTTCCATGACTGGGGGACAAAACACTTTCATAGCTGCCAAAATGGCGTCCAATGGGGAAGGTATGACCCCTTACAGGGGAGGTGTGACCCCTTACAGGGGAGGTATGACCCCTTACAGGAAGGTACAGTATGACCCCTTACAGGGGAGGTGTGACCCCTTACAGGGGAGGTGTGACCCCTTACAGGGGAGGTATGACCCCTTACAGGAAGGTATGACCCCTTAGAGGGGAGGTGTGACCCCTTACAGGGGAGGTGTGACCCCTTACAGGGGAGGTATGACCCCTTACAGGGAGGTGTGACCCCTTACAGGAAGGTACAGTATGACCCCTTACAGGGGAGGTGTGACCCCTTACAGGGGAGGTGTGACCCCTTACAGGGGAGGTATGACCCCTTACAGGGAGGTGTGACCCCTTACAGGAAGGTACAGTATGACCCCTTACAGGGGAGGTGTGACCCCTTACAGGGGAGGTATGACCCCTTACAGGAAGGTACAGTATGACCCCTTACAGGGGAGGTATGACTCCTTACAGGGAAGGTATGACCCCTTACAGGGAGGTGTGACCCCTTACAGGGGAGGTATGACTCCTTACAGGGAGGTGTGACCCCTTACAGGGAGGTGTGACCCCTTACAGGAAGGTACAGTATGACCCCTTACAGGGAGGTGTGACCCCTTACAGGGAAGGTATGACCCCTTACAGGGGAGGTATGACCCCTTACAGGGGAGGTGTGACCCCTTACAGGGAGGTATGACAACGTACAGGGGAGGTGTGACCCCTTACAGGGGAGGTATGACCCCTTACAGGGGAGGTGTGACCCCTTACAGGGGAGGTATGACCCCTTACAGGGGAGCTGTGACCCCTTACAGGAAGGTATGACCCCTTACAGGGGAGGTATGACCCCTTACAGGAAGGTGTGACCCCTTACAGGGGAGGTGTGACCCCTTACAGGGGAGGTGTGACCCCTTACAGGAAGGTACAGTATGACCCCTTACAGGGGAGGTGTGACCCCTTACAGGGAGGTACAGTATGGCCCCTTACAGGGGAGGTGTGACCCCTTACAGGGGAGGTGTGACCCCTTACAGGGGAGGTGTGACCCCTTACAGGGAAGGTATGACCCCTTACAGGAAGGTACAGTATGACCCCTTACAGGGGAGGTGTGACCCCTTACAGGGGAGGTGTGACCCCTTACAGGGGAGGTATGACCCCTTACATGGAGGTGTGACCCCTTACAGGAAGGTACAGTATGACCCCTTACAGGAAGGTATGACCCCTTACAGGGGAGGTATGACTCCTTACAGGGAGGTGTGACCCCTTACAGGGAGGTGTGACCCCTTACAGGAAGGTACAGTATGACCCCTTACAGGGAGGTGTGACCCCTTACAGGGAAGGTATGACCCCTTACAGGGGAGGTATGACCCCTTACAGGGGAGGTGTGACCCCTTACAGGGGAGGTGTGACCCCTTACAGGGAGGTGTGACCCCTTACAGGGAGGTACAGTATGACCCCTTACAGGGGAGGTGTGACCCCTTACAGGGGAGGTGTGACCCCTTACAGGAAGGTACAGTATGACCCCTTACAGGGGAGGTGTGACCCCTTACAGGGGAGGTGTGACCCCTTACAGGGGAGGTATGACCCCTTACAGGGAAGTATGACCCCTTACAGGAGAGGTGTGACCCCTTACAGGGGAGGTATGACCCCTTACAGGGGAGGTATGACTCCTTACAGGAAGGTGTGACCCCTTAGAGGGGATGTGTGACCCCTTACAGGGGAGGTATGGCCCTTTACAGGAAGGTACAGTATGACCCCTTACAGGGGAGGTGTGACCCCTTACAGGGAGGTATGACAACGTACAGGGGAGGTGTGACCCCTTACAGGGAGGTGTGACCCCTTACAGGAAGGTACAGTATGACCCCTTACAGGAAGGTACAGTATGACCCCTTACAGGGATGTATGACCCCTTACAGGGAGGTGTGACCCCTTACAGGGGATGTATGACCCCTTACAGGGAGGTGTGACCCCTTACAGGAAGGTACAGTATGACCCCTTACAGGGAAGGTGTGACCCCTTACAGGGGAAGGTACAGGAAGCTAGGTGCGGACAGGTAACTGGCTAGGTGTCAGGTGTCGGGTGTCGGTCAGAACACAGCAGAAACAAATCAGTGAATGAGCCGCAGCAAGAAAGTGCAGAGAGAACTGAAAAACATGGAGCGGATAACAGAAGACGTAACAAGGAACGTAACAAAACCAGAAACGGACTAAAAGGTTAAAAGCGCCGCAGGGCACAAACAGCAGACCGGCTGCTAAGGACCCCGTCAGCGCGCCATCTGCAACCGGCCCTGCCCGTAACCACGGACGCCAACAGCGTCCCTCCCAGCTGAACCGCGCGCCTCGGCAGAGGCAGGGGCCGAGAGCGCGGCTCGATTCCTGACAGGATGACTGTTCTTGTCTTCCCCCTTCCTCCTGGACTTCCACAAGAGGTGTCATCTTATTGCAGTGTCCTGAAACCCATGTGCTGTTTCTGGGTTCTTCTTTATGTCAGTCGACACTGAGGTATATCTTGCTGGGTTCTCTAATGCTTCCCTATGACGGTGATCAACCGCCGTGATGATGATATGTCAGTGGTTGGTATATAGCTCAGCCAGTAGGATATAGTCGTGACACCAGTGCTAACTCAGTGTGATGGTATACCTGCTTTTAGTGTGTGTGGCTGGCTATATTGCTCCCCAATGGTCAGTGACCTGCCGGGTTGTGATGGGTCACTTGGGCTCTTATCATGGTGGTCCGGAGTGGGGAGATGACCCACCCAGACTGTCGGTACTGCCACCCAAAGAAAGGGGAAAATGCCCCAAGGACGGTGTGACCTGTGTGTAGGTGCTGGTGCAATGACCACTGAGTCTCAGTAAAATAAATGAACAGATCCTTACTGACAAGTCTCTGGCAATACAGGATAATAAGGTAACAAGTTGCTTCTGAGGTACAGACTTGAGTTCACCAAATCTGTGCTGAGAAATGTTAATGTGCTGAGGTGGAATAGCAGAGTTCAGAGGAGTGGAGAGGAGTTTGTCAGGAGAGCCCCAACCCAGTTTAGTAATGTGCTCTGCCGGAACTTGTGAGAAGAAATACTTGGAAGATACTTGGTAGAAGAAGAATACTTGTGTCTGTGTGTTGACCTTAGTGTTGCTAAACCACCTTCGGCCCTGCAGTGTCGGGTTAACCGTCCTACAAGGATGACACAAGTCCCAGTCCTGGTTACCTGAGTTAAGCTAAGTGTCCGAGTGTGTCCTGGTGTCACCTGTGATTAGAGATAGAGTACGTAGGCCTTGGATACAGCTTCCTTGCTCTATCCAGGTCAGTTCCTCTGTCTAGGAAACCGCCCTGCTCTCTTAAGAGAGGTTCTCAGGTTTTCCATATGTGTCTGTCCACTACCACAGCTGGTCTGTCCCAGATAGGGCTAAGTACAGCAAGGATGCCTGGTCTGTGTGTCTCAGAGGGGAACTAAGTAAGTGACGCTACACTTCCTCTCCCCATGTCACGACTTCCTACAGGGTGTGTAAGAGTCCTTGTGAGTGGTGGAGAAGAAAAGTGTGCCAAGAAAATAGAATAGAGATAAGTAGGAAAAAAAAAACATCTCTCATTGGTGCACCGAACGGCATAATAAGACAGTAACCCTTGTAGTAGAGTTGCTCAGGTATAGCTAGGTAGCGGTCGCAGACAGAGGAAAACAGGCAATTCACAGTTCAAATCTTAGTGTTTATTCACACCACAAAAACAAATGGAACAAAAATCCAGCATTCCCTTCCTGCTGCCATCACACATAAGTGCAGCTCCAGCTCGGCCTTTAAAGCAGTAACAGAAGTTCTAAGTGTTGGTTCAGACCTTACAGCAGCAGCTGCCTTGTACACAGTCCATGTGTCTGAACACAGTCCAACCAGTCCTCCTAGACAGATCACATAGGTGTCCTCCAGACTTGAGCACACACCACCTCTCTCTGCCCTCACTCCCAGCTCAGCTTTCTATCTTGGGAAATGCCTAAAAACCTGGAATGGCTTAATAACTCCAGTCCAGTCCTTGTATACAGCTCCCTGCATTACTCAGAGCAAGACAAGCTGAGAGGAAAATACCTCCCATCCAGCAACAACCCCGGACTATGTCACATACCCCCCCCCCCCTTTGTTCAACCTTGAGGGGGTGAACACTTGCCAAACAATGCACTCGGGACAGGGCATCTGCATTCCCTTGTAGTCGGCCTGCTCTGTGTTCTACCGTGAACTTGAAGTTCTGTAGTGACAAGAACCATCTGGTGACCCGAGCGTTCCTCTCCTTCGCCTGGCTCATCCACTTGAGAGGTGAATGGTCAGTCACCAGACGGATATTCCTCCCCAACAGGTAATAACGGAGAGACTCCAGTGCCCACTTGATGGCTCGGCATTCCCTCTCCACTATACTGTACCTGGTTTCGGGTAGGATAAGCTTGCGACTCAGGAATCCAATGGGATGTTCTTCCCCGTTAACCTCCTGAGACAGTACAGCCCCGAGGCCCACTTCAGAGGCATCGGTCTGTACTACAAACTCCCTTTTGAAGTCAGGTGTCACCAGGACTGGTGACCCACACAAAGCAGACTTCAAAGCTGAAAAAGCCTTTTCAGCTTGGTCATTCCAGCGTACCCTCACTGACTTATGTCCCTTCAAGAGCCCTGTCAATGGAGCTGCCAAAGTAGCCAAATGGGGAATAAACCTCATATAATATCCCACCAAACCCAGGAACGATTTTACTTGCCGGATAGTGACAGGCCTTGGCCAACCCTGTATCGCCTCTACCTTATTCATCTGGGGTTTGATGACTCCGCGCCCAATGACATACCCTAAGTATCGGGCCTCCTCTAACCCTATGGCACATTTCTTTGGGTTAGCAGTTAGTCCCGCCCTACGGAGTGAGTCTAGTACGGCCTGTACCTTCGCTAGATGACTCTCCCAGTCAGTACTGAAAATGACAATATCGTCAAGGTACGCCGAGGCATACTGACGATGTGGACGAAGAACAATATCCATTAAACGCTGGAATGTGGCCGGAGCACCATGAAGACCAAAAGGTAATACCTCATACTGATATAGCCCCTCGGGTGTGACAAAAGCCGTTTTCTCCTTGGCAGCCTCCGTCAAGGGCACTTGCCAGTACCCTTTGGTGAGGTCCAAGGTGGAAAAGTACCTAGCCTGTCCTAAACGCTCAATTAACTCATCCACCCGGGGTATAGGATAGGCGTCAAATTTAGAGACCTCGTTTAGCTTACGAAAATCATTACAAAAACGTAAAGTTCCATCCGGTTTGGGTATTAATACTATCGGGCTGGCCCACTCACTCTTAGATTCTTCAATCATGTCCAGCTGTAGCATCAACTGTACCTCCTCTGCGATGGCTTGGCGGCAAGCCTCGGGTACCCGGTACAGCTTTAGCCGGATTTTCACCCCAGGCTCGGTGACAATGTCATGTTGGATTACGAAGGTACGCCCAGGGAGGTCCGAGAACATGTCCGTGTTCCGACTAATGAACTCCTTGGCTTCCTGAGCCTGTTTCGGTGAAAGGCTGTCAGCAACACGTACTCTGGCAGCTGCTTCCCCTGAAACAGTCGGAGGAGCTAGCTTCCCTTCCCCTAAACATACCGACTGTGGGCAGCCAACACAAGTCTCTCTATCCTTCCATGGCTTCAGTAAATTGACATGGTAGATCTGCTGCGGTTTCCGCCAACCAGGCTGATGTACCTTGTAATTTACGTTGCTTACTTTCTCCAGAATTTCGTAGGGGCCCTGCCACCTCGCAAGGAACTTGCTGTCTACAGTCGGTACGAGAACCAAAACCCGATCTCCGGGGTTAAAGTTCCGGACCTGAGCTGCTCTATTGTAGACCTGACTACATATGGAGGCTTGCTGAGCTGCCTCCATATGTTCCCTGACAAGGGGCATCACTGTCTCCATCCGCTCCTGCATTTTAGTAACATCCTCAATGACACTCTTGTGTGGAGTAGGCTGTTGCTCCCACGCCTCTTAGGCCACGTCGAGCAAGCCTCGGGGGTGTCTGCCATAAAGAAATTCGAAGGGCGAGAACCCAGTAGAGGCCTGGGGCACTTCTCGCACTGCGAACATTAAATAGGGCAGAAGCAGGTCCCAGTCCCTCCCATCCTTAGACACTGCTCTTTTCAGCATATTTTTCAAAGTTTGATTAAACCTCTCCACAAGACCATCCGTTTGGGGGTGGTAAACAGACGTCCTTAACTGTTTAATGCCAAGCAACTTGCAGACTTCCTTCATGACCTTAGACATGAAGGGAGTCCCCTGGTCTGTCAGTATCTCTCTAGGTAACCCTACCCTTGAAAACATCTCCATTAATTCCTTAGCTATGAGTTTGGCAGAGGTATGGCGCAGCGGCACCGCCTCCGGGTATCGGGTTGCATAGTCAATAACTACTAAGATGTGTTGGTGACCCCTAGCAGACTTTGGAACTGGACCAACGAGGTCCATGGCAATCCTCTCGAATGGTACCTCTATAATCGGGAGGGGGTACTAGAGGACTGCGGAAGTGCTGCTGGGGGCTAGTTATCTGACAGGTCGGACAAGACTTACAAAATTCCTCCACCTCTTTGAATACCCCAGGCCAATAAAACCTCTGCAGTATACGGTCCTGGGTTTTCTGTGCCCCAAGGTGTCCACCTAACACATGTTGGTGAGCAAGATTTAGTACCAGGTGACGATATGCCTGGGGCACTAATAATTGTTCAACATTCTCCCCACGTAGTTGAGTGACACGATATAACATATTGTGGTGAACCACAAAACGAGGAAATATAGCCTCAGCTCCTGGTTGTTGTGGTTCACAATCGACCATTAAGACACTCCCCCGTGCTCGGGACAGAGTCGGGTCCCGGAGTTGCGCCGTGCCAAAATTGTCACCAGAGATGTCCAGATCTGACAATTCGGGGCCCGGTGGCAAGTCCTCTACATCCCCAACCATTACATTCACTGGAATTGTCTCCATCTCATCCACCGAAGTGGCGGTCACCCCTACGGCTGGCCCTTCTATCTCGGTGGCCCATGGTTCTGGCTTAACATCTGGATTAGGACCCTCAGCTACTGCTCTGCCTGACTCTTGGGGACAGACATTCAAAAATGATGGCCACAATGCAGAGAATAAGGGAAAGTCTCTTCCTATTATCAGGTCATATGGCAGATTCGACGCTACTGCCACCTCATGGACTTTCTCCCCTGCAGGAGTTTTTATTAGCACCTGGGCAGTAGGATAGTCTTTCAAGTCTCCATGAATACACAACACTCCAACTTTGCGCTTAGTGAACTGAGATGGAAGCGCCAGGGTATCCCGTACTAGGGTCACCAGGCTCCCCGAGTCCAGTAGAGCATTGACCCTGCACCTGCCGATAGACACTGGGCACATTAGAGGTGCCCTATCCTTGTCCGGGAGGTTAGCGGTACATACACTAACAGCAGGTCGGGCATAGAAGGATGTCCGGCGAGTATAGCCACAGTCCATAGACTCAGTGGTTAAGGGGCACCTTGCCGCAACATGTCCCGGACCATTACAGCGCCAACAGCGGATAATGGGGACCTCATGTAACCTTGGGGAACGTTGGTTTGGTGGGGAGCTACTCCCAGCAGGAGCTTGAAGCTTTTTCTCAGCCACTGCAAGTGGGGGTATGGGACGGGGTGGCCTCCGGCCAGGGGTACAGTCTCGCACCAAGTCTTGGGTAGCTACATAACGTTCCACCAGACCAACCAGCTGGTCTAAATTGCCTGGGTCACCTTGGCCTACCCAGCGCTGGGTAGTGACCGGCAGACTGCGCACAAATCGGTCAACCACCACCCTCTCCACTATTTGGGCTGGAGTTAAAGTCTCGGGCTGGAGCCATTTCTTTACCAGGTGCAGCAGGTCATAGGCTTGAGACCTGGCGGCTCTGGATTCCACAAACCCCCACTGATATACACGTTGGGCCCGAACATATATATTGACCCCCAAGCGTGCTAGGATCTCACCTTTCAGCTTTTGGTAGTCCTGGGCGTCCTCCCGAGTGAGGTCAAAGTATGCCTTTAGTGCATCTCCTGTGAGAAATGGGGCAACCACTTCAGCCCAGTGGTCAGGCTGGAGACCCTCTCGCTCAGCCGTTCTCTCGAACACTCCCAGGAAGGCCTCCACATCATCCTTTGCCGTCACCTTTCTCAGCGCCGTCCGGACTCTCTCTCTGGCGGCAGGCTGTAGCTGGGAAACCACTGGCGGAGACTCACGAATGGCCACCATTTGTTGTAACAGCAATTTGTTAGTCTCTTGCTGCTGGGCATTAGTCTGTTGCAACTGGGCATTAGTCTCTTGCTGCTGGGTATTAGCCTGCTGCAGCTGGGCATTAGTCTGTTGCAGCTGAGCATTAGTCTCTTGCTGCTGGGTATTAGCCCGCAACAGCTGTTTAACCAACTCCTCCATCTTGTCTGGAGATGCCGGCTGAAGCTTTGCAGGCTTAATCCAGGACATGCAATGGTGCCAGGAAAAAAACCCTCTGTTTTTTCTCCTGCCTCACTGCGTATGCCCGCATCCTCCACCATATGTAGGGGAGTTGCTCAGGTATAGCTAGGTAGCGGTCACAGACAGAGGAAAACAGGCAATTCACAGTTCAAATCTTAGGGGGAGATTTATCAAAGGGTGTAAAATTTAGACTGGTGCAAACTGCCCACAGCAGCCAATCACAGCTCCTCTTTCCTTTCAGCACTGCCTAAAGCTGAGCTGTGATTGGTTGCTGTGGGTAGTTTGCACCAGTCTAAATTTTACACCCTTTGATAAATCTCCCCCTTAGTGTTTATTCACACCACAAAAACAAATGGAACAAAAATCCAGCATTCCCTTCCTGCTGCCATCACACATAAGTGCAGTTCCAGCTCGGCCTTTAAAGCAGTAACAGAAGTTCTAAGTGTTGGTTCAGACCTTACAGCAGCAGCTGCCTTGTACACAGTCCATGTGTCTGAACACAGTCCAACCAGTCCTCCTAGACAGATCACATAGGTGTCCTCCAGACTTGAGCACACACCACATCTCTCTGCCCTCACTCCCAGCTCAGCTTTCTATGTTGGGAAATGCCTAAAAACCTGGAATGGCTTAATAACTCCAGTCCAGTCCTTGTATACAGCTCCCTGCATTACTCCGAGCAAGACAAGCTGAGAGGAATATACCTCCCATCCAGCAACAACCCCCGGACTATGTCACACCCTATAGTGACTTCAGCTATGCAATGCGTACAGAATGGCATCTAGTGGTGAAAACTTACATATACCTTCATCACCACGGTACTCTAAAGTAAGAGGCTTTTGTGACAGGTGCCTAAACTAGGAACACCCATGGTGGGACACCACATCAGTAACTAGTAATTTCCTTTTATCACTTCCATTACATTGAAGGCAATAGGGGTTGATGTTATGTTACATTTTTATTGTACGAGAATGATTGGCAGCAGGCTGTATCCTCAGTGTTCCTGGAGCGGGCCTCTGGGATCTCTACCAGCATTGGGTGGTTCTCTCCAACACTGTGAGTATGGGTTATCTTCTTCTACAAGTAACACAAGAGTCCCCGAGTTGTGCATTGCTTAGACGGGTCCCTCCGGATACCCTCCGGCCTCTACTACAAGTCTCCACTACTAATTTGTCTAAAGTCCAAACTACTTGACGTTATAACCGATATTCTAGGAAAATGGCAGCAATTATTTCCAAGCACAAAACGCTATATGTGAACCTGCTGACACAACACACTGTACCGTTATTAGGAATTCTGCCAGTAAAACTCTTCTACGGGTTATGGGATCGGGACTCTGTGCTTACTATGCCGCATCACCCTAAAAGAGACACTGGGACACCAGGGACTACCTGCACCTTTACAGGGCGAGCGCTAGGACCCAGGGAGGGCAGATCCCACTCTGAGCCCCGTGACCACAATCCCTGGCACCCCTGGGTCACCACAGACTGGATATTCTATTGGAGCTGGAGGTTGGGCCCCCAGACTGAATGAATCGGTGTCAGTAATCACAATTTATGCTGATGGAGCCGGAGACACATCAGTAACTTTACTTACATTACTATAAGAGATGAGCGAAGCTAAAAAATTACCTTATGAATCCAAAAGACTGGAAGCTCCATGAAGAGTGTGGAGACAGCCTGAGGACTGGCTGGGGAACATAGATCCAACCCTGGAAGACATGGAGAAAGTCCTATACCACATGGAGACAGTCCTATAACACATGGAGACAGTCCTATACCACATGGAGACAGTCCTATACCACATGGAGACAGTCCTATACCACATGGAGACAGCCCTATACCACATGGAGACAGTCCTATACCACATGGAGACAGTCCTATACCACATGGAGACAGTCCTATACCACATGGAGACAGCCCTATAAGACATGGAGACAGTCCTATAAGACATGGAGACAGTCCTATAAGACATGGAGACAGCCCCATAAGATATGGACACAGCCCTGGAAGATATGGAGACAGTCCTGGAAGATATGGACACAGTCCTATACCACATGGAGACAGCCCTGGAAGACATGGAGACAGTCCTATAACACATGGAGACAGCCCTGGAAGACATGGAGACAGCCCTATAACACATGGAGACAGTCCTGGAAGACATGGAGACAGTCCTGGAAGACATGGAGACAGCCCTGGAAGACATGGAGACAGCCCTATAAGACATGGAGACAGCCCTGGAAGACATGGAGACAGCCCTATAAGACATGGACACAGCCCTGGAAGACATGGAGACAGCCCTGGAAGACATGGAGACAGCCCTGGAAGACATGGAGACAGTCCTATACCACATGGAGACAGTCCTATACCACATGGAGACAGTCCTATAAGACATGGAGACAGTCCTATAAGACATGGAGACAGTCCTATAAGACATGGAGACAGTCCTGGAAGATATGGACACAGCCCTGGAAGATATGGACACAGCCCTGAAAGACATGGAGACAGCCCTGAAAGACATGGAGACAGTCCTATAACACATGGAGACAGTCCTGGGAGACATGGACACATCAGTAACTTTACTTACATTACTATAAGAGATGAGCAAAGCTAAAAAATTACCTTATGAATCCAAAAGACTGGAAGCTCCATGAAGAGTGTGGAGACAGCCTGAGGACTGGCTGGGGAACATAGATCCAACCCTGGAAGACATGGAGACAGTCCTATACCACATGGAGACAGTCCTATAACACATGGAGACAGTCCTATACCACATGTAGACAGTCCTATAACACATGGAGACAGTCCAATACCACATGGAGACAGTCCTATAACACATGGAGACAGCCCTGGAAGACATGGAGACAGCCCTGGAAGACATGGAGACAGTCCTATACCACATGTAGACAGTCCTATAACACATGGAGACAGTCCTATACCACATGGAGACAGTCCTATACCACATGGAGACAGCCCTGGAAGACATGGACACAGCCCTGGAAGACATGGAGACAGTCCTATAAGACATGGAGACAGTCCTATAAGACATGGAGACAGTCCTATAAGACATGGAGACAGTCCTATAAGACATGGACACAGTCCTATAAGACATGGACACAGCCCTATAAGACATGGACACAGCCCTGAAAGACATGGAGACAGTCCTGGAAGACATGGGGACAGTCCTATAACACATGGGGACAGTCCTGGGAGACATGGAGACAGTCCTATAACACATGGAGACAGCCCTATAAGACATGGACACAGTCCTGGGAGACATGGACACAGCCCTATAAGACATGGAGACAGCCCTGAAAGACATGGAGACAGCCCTGGAAGACATGGGGACAGTCCTATAACACATGGGGACAGTCCTGGGAGACATGGAGACAGTCCTATAACACATGGAGACAGTCCTATAACACATGGACACAGCCCTGGAAGACATGGACACAGCCCTGGAACACATGGACACAGCCCTGGAAGACATGGACACAGCCCTGGAAGACATGGACACAGCCCTGGAAGATATGGACACAGCCCTGAATGCTGTTGGAGCAGGAGACACATCAGTAACTTTACTTACATTACTATAAGAGATGAGCGAAGCTAAAAAAAAAAATCACGTTATGAATCCAAAAGACTGGAAGCTCCATGAAGAGTGTGGACACAGCCCTGGAAGATATGGAGACAGTCCTATAAGACATGGACACAGCCCTGAAAGACATGGACACAGCCCTGGAAGATATGGAGACAGTCCTATAAGACATGGACACAGCCCTGAAAGACATGGAGACAGTCCTATAAGACATGGACACAGCCCTGAAAGACATGGAGACAGTCCTGGAAGACATGGAGACAGCCCTGGAAGACATGGACACAGCCCTGAAAGACATGGAGACAGTCCTATAAGACATGGACACAGCCCTGAAAGACATGGAGACAGTCCTGGAAGACATGGAGACAGCCCTGGAAGACATGGACACAGCCCTAGAAGACATGGACACAGCCCTAGAAGACATGGAGACAGTCCTGGAAGACATGGAGACAGCCCTGGAAGACATGGACACAGCCCTGGAAGACATGGACACAGCCCTGGAAGACATGGACACAGCCCTGAAAGACATGGAGACAGTCCTGGAAGACATGGAGACAGCCCTGGAAGACATGGACACAGCCCTAGAAGACATGGACACAGCCCTAGAAGACATGGAGACAGTCCTGGAAGACATGGAGACAGCCCTGGAAGACATGGACACAGCCCTGGAAGACATGGACACAGCCCTGGAAGACATGGACACAGCCCTAGAAGACATGGAGACAGTCCTATAACACATGGAGACAGTCCTGGGAGACATGGAGACAGTTGTGGAAGACATGGAGACAGTCCTATAACACATGGAGACAGTCCTGGAAGACATGGACACAGCCCTGGAAGATATGGACACAGCCCTGAAAGACATGGAGACAGCCCTGGGAGACATGGAGACAGTCCTATAAGACATGGAGACAGTCCTATAACACATGGAGACAGTCCTGGAAGATATGGACACAGCCCTGGAAGAAATGGACACAGCCCTGAAAGACATGGAGACAGTCCTATAAGACATGGAGACAGCCCTGAAAGACATGGAGACAGTCCTATAAGACATGGAGACAGCCCTGAAAGACATGGAGACAGTCCTATAACACATGGAGACAATCCTGGGAGACATGGAGACAGTCCTGGAAGACATGGAGACAGTCCTGGAAGATATGGAGACAGTCCTGGAAGATATGGACACAGCCCTGGAAGACATGGACACAGCCATGAAAGACATGGAGACAGTCCTATAACACATGGAGACAGTCCTGGGAGACGTGGAGACAGCCCTAAAAGACATGGAGACAGTCCTGGAAGACATGGAAACAGCCATGGAAGATATGGACACAGCCCTGGAAGACATGGAGACAGTCCTGGAAGACATGGACACAGCCCTGGAAGACATGGACACAGCCCTATAAGACATGGAGACAGTCCTGGAAGACATGGAAACAGCCATGAAAGACATGGAGACAGCCCTGAAAGACATGGAGACAGTCCTATAACACAAGGAGACAGTCCTGGGAGACATGGACACAGCCCTGGAAGACATGGAGACAGCCCTGAAAGACATGGAGACAGTCCTGGAAGACATGGACACAGCCCTGGTAAACATGGAAACAGTCCTGGAAGACATGGACACAGCCCTATAAGACATGGAGACAGTCCTGGGAGACATGGAGACAGTCCTGGAAGACATGGAGACAGTCCTATAACACATGGAGACAGTTTTGGAAGACATGGACACAGCCCTGGAAGATATGGAAACAGCCCTGAAAGACATGGAGACAGTCCTATAAGACATGGAGTAAGCCGTGAAAGACATGGAGACAGTCCTGGAAGATATGGACACAGCCCTGGGAGACATGGACACAGCCCTGGGAGACATGGAGACAGTCCTATAAGACATGGAGACAGTTCTATAACACATGGAGACAGTCCTGGAAGATATGGACACAGCCCTGGAAGACATGGAGACAGTCCTATAAGACATGGAGACAGCCCTGAAAGACATGGAGACAGTCCTATAACACATGGAGACAGTCCTGGGAGACATGGAGACAGTCCTGGAAGACATGGAGACAGTCCTATAACACATGGACATAGCCCTGGAAGATATGGAGACAGTCCTGAAAGATATGGACACAGCCATGAAAGACATGGAGACAGTCCTATAACACATGGAGACAGTCCTATAACACATGGACACAGCCCTGGAAGACATGGAGGCAGTCCTATAAGACATGGAGACAGTCCTGGAAGACATGGAGACAGTCCTGGAAGACATGGAGACAGTCCTGGAAGACATGGAGACAGTTTTGGAAGACATGGACACAGCCCTGGAAGATATGGACACAGCCCTGAAAGACATGGAGACAGTCCTATACCACATGGAGACAGTCCTATAAGACATAGAGTAAGCGGTGAAAGACATGGAGACAGTCCTGGAAGATATGGACACAGCCCTGGAAGATATGGACACAGCCCTGGATAGTATCCATGTTTTCCATCTGGTGCTCGAGCTGTCTCCACCCTCTTCATGGAGCGGCCAGTCTGCGGGAGTCTTTGTGCTGCTTTGCTCGTCTCTAATTTCTCTAGATGATGATATTATTGGTGATTACGTCACGGAGCCGGAGCGTTATGGAGCAGATGTGAATCTCTTCTTATTATCCGGCAGGAGATGTAAAAGTTCTCGTCTTCCACCAGAGCCCTGAATAGTTCTGACTGAATTCCTCCAGACGTATGGGCCGGGCTTTGTGTCCCTGGTGGTTCTTGCCCTTTATGATGCATCATATGGAGTTTTAGATCTCCTGATAGGTCAAACACTGCACTAAAAAGCGCCAGGAAATTCAGATTTCACATCAAAGAGATTTTGTTCAGATTGAATTAAATAATAACTATTAAAGATTCCTAAATATAACCGCCGCGGATTCATTGTGGAAACCAGGACACGGCTCGCTACTCGTCATACCTGGCGGGAGGCAAAGGGCTTTCCAGAAGGATTTGCTGCTTTCATCCATTTTCCCTATCATACATACATATCATACATATCATACATATCATACATACATGTGGTTTATATAGGTGAGTCCAGTATAGATCTCCATATTATACAGTACATACATATCATACATACATATCATACATACATATCATACATACATGTGGTTTATATAGGTGAGTCCAGTATAGATCTCCATATTATACATACATATCATACATACATATCATACATACATGTGGTTTATATAGGTGAGTCCAGTATAGATCTCCATATTATACAGTACATACATATCATACATACATACAGGGGCGGTCTTGGCATTTCTGGGGCCCCAAGCGAAGTTATGTCTGGGCCCCCCTCCTCGACATGCGCTCCACAACAATAGACCGCTGTGTGCTGCCCCCAGTAGTATATACCCCTTGTGCGCTACCGCCAGTAGTATATACCCCTTGTGTGCTGCCCCCAATAGTATATACCCCTTGTGTTCTTCCCCCAGTATTATATACCCCTTGTGTGCTTCCCCCAGTAGTATATAGACCCCTGTGTGTTCCCCCAGTTATATATAGCCCCCCATGTGCTCCCCCAGAAGTATTTGGACCTCCGGTGGGCTGCCCCAGTTGTATATAGACCCCCTGTGTGCTGCCCCCAGTCGTATATACCCACTGTGTGCTGCCCCAAGTTGTATATACCCCCTGTGTGCTCCCCCACTAGTATATAGCCCCCCCTGTGTGCTCCCTCAGTGGTATTTAGCCCCCTGTGTGCTCCCCCACTTGTATATAGACCTCCTGTGTGCTCCCCCACTTGGATATAGACCCCTGTGTGGTTCCCCCAGTAGTAAATAGACCCCCTGTGTGCCCCACCAGTATTATATAGACTCCTGTGTTCTCTCCCAGTAGTATATAGACTCCTGTGTGCTCCTTCAGCAGTATATAGACCCCTTGTGTGCTGCCCCCAGTAGTATAAAGACCCCCGTGTGCTCCCCCAGTTATATGTAGACCCCCTGTGTGCTGCCCCCAGCAGTATATAGACCCCCTTTGTGCCTCACCAGTAGTATATAGACCCCCTGTATATTCCCCCAGTAGTAAATAGACCCCCTGTGTACCCCACCAGTAGTATATAGACCCCTGTGTGCTCCCCCAGTAGTATATAGCCCCCCTGTGCGCTCCCCCAGTAGTCTATAGCCCCCCTGTGTGCTCCCCCAGTAGTCTATAGCCCCCCCTGTGTGCTCTCCCAGGTATATATAGCCCACCCTGTGTGCTCCCCCTGTTATATAGCCCCCCTGTGTGCTCCCCCCATTTATATAGACCCCCCTGTGTGCTCCCCCCATTTATATATTCCCCCGCTGTGCTCTCCCCCAGTTAAACAGACCCCTGTGTGCTCCCCCTTCCATATAGTATATAACACAATAAAACAAACACTTATACTCACCTGGGTCCAGGCGTCTCCTCTTCTCTTCACTCTTGTGGCCGCAAGAAGGGTTTTCCTACGGTCACAAGAGGCCGCGCTCCCCTTGTTCTAGCGCTGATGCTCCAGTGATGTCACTGGAGCGCCGGCACCACAAGGACAAAGTGGCCACTTGTGACCGCAGGGAAAACACTTTCTGTGGCCACAAGAGTGACTGACAGGAAGGGAGCCAATGGCTCCTGCCCTGTCAGTGCTGCTGCTTCATGTAACTATGAGCGCTCATTACGAGTGCTCATAGTTACAGTTCAGATCGCAGCAGCGAGCGGGGCAGCGGTCCTGTCCAGCGGTCTTGAGCACAAGAGCAGGACATGGGGGCCCCCCTGGATGTTGGGGGCCCCAAGCGATCGCTTGGGGTGCTTGGTGCCAAAGACCGCTACTGCATACATATCATACATACACATGGTTTATATAGGTGAGTCCAGTATAGATCTCCATATTATACATACATATCATACATACATGTGGTTTATATAGGTGAGTCCAGTATAGATCTCCATATCATATATACACGCAGGGCCGTATCCGCCACTAGGCACCAGCAGGGAACCCTTTTTTTTCATTCTTTTTTACCCTGTCGCCGCCATAGGAACTGGCCCAAGGAGGGGGGATAGCGGGGTAGAGGGGGATGTGTGTGTGGGGATAGTGTAAGGGCCGGGATGTGTGTGGGGGTAGTGTAAGGGCCGGGATGTGTGTGGGGGTAGTGTAGGGGCCGGGATGTGTGTGGGGGTAGTGTAGGGGCCGGGATGTGTGTGGGGGTAGTGTAAGGGCCGGGATGTGTGTGGGGGTAGTGTAAGGGCCGGGATGTGTGTGGGGGTAGTGTAAGGGCCAGGATGTGTGTGGGGGTAGTGTAAGGGCCGGGATGTGTGGGGGGGGGGGGGTAGTGTAAGGGCCGGGATGCGTGTGGGGATAGTGTAAGGGCCGGGATGTGTGTGGGGGTAGTGTAAGGGCCGGGATGTGTGTGGGGGGGTAGTGTAAGGGCCGGGATGCGTGTGGGGATAGTGTAAGGGCCGGGATGTGTGTGTGGGGGTAGTGTAAGGGCCGGGATGTGTGTGTGTGAGTAGTGTAAGGGCCGGGATGTGTGTGTGTGGGTAGTGTAAGGGCCGGGATGTGTGTGTGGGGTAGTGTAAGGGCCGGGATGTGTGTGTGGGGGTAGTGTAAGGGCCGGGAGGTGTGTGGGGGTAGTGTAAGGGCCGGGATGTGTGTGGGGGTAGTGTAGGGGCCGGGATGTGTGTGTGGGGGTAGTGTAAGGGCCGGGATGTGTGTGGGGGTAGTGTAGGGGCCGGGATGTGTGTGTGGGGGTAGTGTAAGGGCCGGGATGTGTGTGGGGGTAGTGTAAGGGCCGGGATGTGTGTGTGGGGATAGTGTAAGGGCCGGGATGTGTGTGGGGGGGGGGGATAGTGTAAGGGCCGGGATGTGTGTGTGGGGGTAGTGTAAGGGCCGGGATGTGTGTGTGGGGGTAGTGTAAGGGCCGGGATGTGTGTGTGGGGGTAGTATAAGGGCCGGGATGTGTGTGGGGGTAGTGTAAGGGCCGGGATGTGTGTGGGGGGGTAGTGTAAGGGCCGGGATGCGTGTGGGGATAGTGTAAGGGCCGGGATGTGTGTGTGGGGGTAGTGTAAGGGCCGGGATGTGTGTGTGGGGGTAGTGTAAGGGCCGGGAGGTGTGTGGGGGTAGTGTAAGGGCCGGGATGTGTGTGGGGGTAGTGTAGGGGCCGGGATGTGTGTGTGGGGGTAGTGTAAGGGCCGGGATGTGTGTGGGGGTAGTGTAGGGGCCGGGATGTGTGTGTGGGGGTAGTGTAAGGGCCGGGATGTGTGTGTGGGGGGGTAGTGTAAGGGCCGGGATGTGTGTGTGGGGGGGTAGTGTAAGGGCCGGGATGCGTGTGGGGATAGTGTAAGGGCCGGGATGTGTGTGTGGGGGTAGTGTAAGGGCGGGGATGTGTGTAGGGGTAGTGTAAGGGCCGGGATGTGTGTGTGGGGTTGTAGTGTAAGGGCCGGGATGTGTGTGTGGGGGTAGTGTAAGGGCCGGGATGTGTGTGTGGGGATAGTGTAAGGGCCGGGATGTGTGTGGGGATAGTGTAAGGGCCGGGATGTGTGTGTGGGGGGGTAGTGTAAGGGTCGGGATGTGTGTGTGGGGATAGAGTAAGGGCCGGGATGTGTGTGTGGGGGGGGGATAGTGTAAGGGCCGGGATGTGTGTGGGGATAGTGTAAGGGCCGGGATGTGTGTGGGGGGGGGGGATAGTGTAAGGGCCGGGATGTGTGTGTGGGGGTAGTGTAAGGGCCGGGATGTGTGTGGGGGTAGTGTAAGGGCCGGGATGTGTGTGTGGGGGTAGTGTAAGGGCCGGGATGCGTGTGGGGATAGTGTAAGGGCCGGGATGTGTGTGGGGGGTAGTGTAAGGGCCGGGATGTGTGTGTGGGGGTAGTGTAAGGGCCGGGATGCGTGTGGGGATAGTGTAAGGGCCGGGATGTGTGTGTGGGGGTAGTGTAAGGGCCGGGATGCGTGTGGGGATAGTGTAAGGGTCGGGATGTGTGTGTGGGGGTAGTGTAAGGGCCGGGATGTGTGTGTGGGGGGGTAGTGTAAGGGTCGGGATGTGTGTGTGGGGATAGTTTAAGGGCCGGGATGTGTGTGGGGGGGGGGATAGTGTAAGGGCCGGGATGCGTGTGGGGGGTAGTGTAAGGGCCGGGATGTGTGTGAGGGCGGTGTAAGGGCCGGGATGTGTGTGAGGGCGGTGTAAGGGCCGGGATGTGTGTGTGTGGGGGGTAGTGTAAGGGCCGGGATGTGTCTGAGGGCGGTGTAAGGGCCGGGATGTGTGTGTGGGGGGGGATAGTGTAAGGGCCGGGATGTGTGTGTGTGGGGGTAGTGTAAGGGCCGGGATGTGTGTGTGTGGGGGTAGTGTAAGGGCCGGGATGTGTGTGGGGGTAGTGTAAGGGCCGGGATGTGTGTGTGGGGATAGTGTAAGGGCCGGGATGTGTGTGAGGGCGGTGTAAGGGCCGGGATGTGTGTGGGGGTAGTGTAAGGGCCGGGATGTGTGTGGGGGTAGTGTAAGGGCCGGGATGTGTGTGTGGGGGTAGTGTAAGGGCCGGGATGTGTGTGTGGGGGTAGTGTAAGGGCCGGGATGTGTGTGTGGGGGTAGTGTAAGGGCCGGGATGTGTGTGTGGGGGTAGTGTAAGGGACGGGATGTGTGTGGGGGTAGTGTAAGGGCCGGGATGTGTGTGGGGGTAGTGTAAGGGCCGGGATGTGTGTGGGGGTAGTGTAAGGGCCGGGATGTGTGTGTGGGGGTAGTGTAAGGGCCGGGATGTGTGTGGGGGTAGTGTAAGGGCCGGGATGTGTGTGGGGGTAGTGTAAGGGCCGGGATGTGTGTGGGGGGTAGTGTAAGGGCCAGGATGTGTGTGTGGGGGGGGTAGGGTATCTATCCTAAGTAATAAGAAGGGAAATACTAATAGGGCCAACTAGATGGACCTAGTGGTCTTTTTCTGTCATACATACATGTAGTTTATATAGAAGAGTCCAGTATGGATCTTACATTGTTCCGTTCTTACATTGATGCGTTGTTGTATTGATGCGTTCGTACGCTGTTAGGCCATGTTCAGACCTCGTAAGAGACCGGACATTCTGTGACCCGGCTGGGATCCCGGCTGGAGCGTATACTGTGTGTATGTATATATTTACTATGTGTATACACTCCGCCCGGGATTCCATAGACGGCAATGTAACGTATATTTTCATATTAATAGTGGCCATTGTTGCAATCAGCAACAACGGCCATAGATTTACGAAAATAGATGTAGTGTGAACATAGCCTTACATTGGTTTGTTGTTATGTTGTTACATTGTTACATTCTTGCAGTGTTACATTGTTGCATTGTTACTTTGTTATGTTGTTACATTGTTAGGCTATGTTCACACAACCTAAGTTTCCTAGTAATCACAGTCATTGTTGAAGAACGGCAACAATGGTCGTAATTACTGTGGAACTTACATTGTGCTGCAGCTAAGGGAATCGCGGCCGGAGTGTATACACATAGGGGAGATTTATCAGACATGGTGTAAAGTGACACTGGCTCCGTCGCCCCCGGCAACCAATCAGTCTGTGAGGAATGAAAAGCGGAATCTGATTGGTTGCCGGGGGCAACAGAGCCAGTGTCACTTTACATCATAAAAATCAAAGTCTGTCTGTCTGTCTTTCTGTCCTTCTGTCTGTCTGTCTGTCTGTCCTTCTGTCTGTCTGTCCTCTATAGACTTCCAAACGCCTGAACCGTTTGACCCCAAATTTGGCCCACAGATACATTGGGTGCCCGGGAAGGTTATAGCGAAGGTCCCGTCCCCGCCAGATGTAAAGGAGGGGAGGGGGAGGGGAAAGAGAGGCGCCCCATAGAGATGAATGGGAAAATCTCCTCACTGCACACACAGGTGATACTAGAAAATGTACCCGGCGCTGCCCGGGTATAAAGTGTCAGTGTGTTAATTAGATTTGTTCTAAGGTGCCCAGGAGGCCAAGCTAAAGGTATTGTTTCATCTGAGTTAATCAGTGGAATTAGTGTATACCTGTAGTGCATAGTTGGAGGGGTTCTGTATACCCACAATGCATAGTTTTTAGGGGTCTCGCATATCTGTAGTGCATAGTTGGGGGGGCTTTATACCTATAGTGTATAGTTGAGGGAGGTCCTGTATACCTGCAGTGTACAGTTGGTGAAGGTCCTGTATACCTGTACTGTATAGTTTGGGGGTCCTGTATGCCTGTAGTATATAGTTGGTGCTGTATACCTGTAATGTATAGTTGGTGGAGGTCTTGTATACCTGTAGTTTATAGTTTGAGAGTCCTGGATACCTGTAGTGTATAATTGGTGGAGGTCTTGTATACCTGTAGTATATAGTTCGGGGGTCCTGTATACCTGTAGTAAATAGTTTGAGGGTCCTTTATAACTATAGTATAGAGTTGGTGGAGGTCCTGTATACCTGTAGTGTATAGTTTGGGGTCCTATATACCTGTAGTATATAGCTGGTGGTGTTCCTGTATACCTGTAGTATATTTGGGGTCCTGTATATTTGTAGTATAGAGTTGGTGAAGGTGCTGTATACCTGTATTATAGAGTTGGTGTAGGTCCTGTATACCTGTAGTGTATGGTTTTGAGGTCCTGTATACCTGTAGTGTATAGTTTGGGGTCCTATATACCTGTAGTATATAGTTGGTGGAGTTCCTGTATACCTGTAGTGTATAGTTTTGGGGTCCTGTATACCTGTAGTGTATAGTTTGGGGTCCTGTATACCTGTAGTATATAGTTGGTGGAGGTCCTGTATACCCGAAGTATATAGTTGGTGGAGGTCCTGTATACCTGAAGTATATAGTTGGTGGAGGTCCTGTATACCTGTAGTATATAGTTTTGGGGTCCTGTATACCTGTAGTGTATAGTTTTGGGGTCCTGTATACCTGTAGTGTCCTGTATACCTGCAGGGTTGTATTTACCCGTATGGCAGTGTTATTCAGTCACAGTGTGTCGGTATTGGTCATGTCTGGTATGGGGGTGTTATCCAGTCACAGTATGGCGGTATTGGTCAGGTCTGGTGTGGCGGTGTTATCCAGTCACGGTATGGTGGTATTGGTCAGGTCTGGTATAGCGGTGTTATCCAGTCACAGTATGGTGGTATTGGTCAGGACTGGTGTGGCGGTGTTACCCAGTCACAGTTTGCCGGTATGGGTCAGGTCTGGTATGGCAGTGTTTTCCAGTCACAGTATGGCGGTATTGGTCAGGTCTGGTATGACAGTGTTATCCAGTCACAGTATGGCGGTATTGGTCAGGTCTGGTATGACAGTGTTATCCAGTCACAGTATGGCGGTATTGGTCAGGTCTGGCAGTGTTATCCAGTCACAGTATGGCGGTATTGGTCAGGTCTGGTGTAGCAGTGTTACCCAGTCACAGTTTGGTATACCTGTTGTGCCCTGTATATACATGTACTGTATAGATGGAGTAGGGGGTCCTGTATACATGTACAGTATAGATGGAGTAGGGGGTCCTGTATATACATGTCCTGTATAGATGGAGTAGGGGGTCCTGTATACATGTACTGTATAGATGGAGTAGGGGGTCCTGTATACATGTACTGTATAGATGGAGTAGGGGGTCTACCAGTTATTACTGTGGATGTTGTGAGGCAGCTTCCCTAGCAACCATTGCTCCCTGTGAAAATGAAAGCAGTAATCCTATTGGTAGCTAAGGCTCCAACTGCCGTGTCTGCTGCAGCTAATTATATCACCTGTGTTTGCAGTGAGGAGATTTTCCCATTCATCTCTATGGGGCGCCTTTCTTTCCCCTCCCCCTCCCCTCCTGTAGATCTGGCGGGGACGGGACCTTCGCAATAACCTTCCTGGGCACCCAATGTATCTGTGGGCCAAATTTGGGGTCAAACGGTTCAGGCGTTTGGAAGTCTATAGAGGACAGACGGACAGACAGAAGGACAGACAGACAGACTTTGATTTTTATGATATAGATAATTAGCTGCAGCAGACACGGCAGTTGGAGTCTTAGCAACCAATAGGATTACTGCTTTCATTTTCACAGGGAGTTGTGGTTGCTAGGGAAGCTGCCTCACAACATCCACAGTAATAACTGGTAGACCCCCTACTCCAACTATACAATACATGTATACAGGACTCCCTACTCAATCTATACAGTACATGTATACAGGACCCCCTACTCCATCTATACAGTACAGGTATACAGGACCCCCTACTCCATCTATACAGTACAGGTATACAGGACCCCCTACTCCATCTATACAGTACATGTATACAGGACCCCTTACTCCATCTATACTGTACATATATATATACAGGACCCACTACTGCATCTATACAGTACATGTATAAAGGGCCCCCTACTCCATCTATACAGTACATGTATACAGGACCCCCTACTCCATCTATACAGTACATGTATACAGGACCCCCTACTCCATCTATACAGTACATGTATACAGGACCCCCTACTCCATCTATACAGTACATGTATACAGGGCCCTTTACTCCATCTATACAGTACATGTATACAGGACCCCCTACTCCATCTATACATGTATACAGGGCAGTATTACTAGCTGCTGCTGCCCTAAGCACTAAACCTGAGGACACCCCATCCTCACTCACCAATTAGCATCAGGACTGGTAGGTAATAGCCCCACATGTCACATTTAACACCGCCACACCAAGGCTGACCAAAACCACCACACCAGACCTGACCAAAACGACCACACCAGACCTGACCAATACCGCCATACTGTGACTGGATAACAACTCCACACCAGACCTGACCAATACCGCCATACTGTGACTTAATAACACTTCCATACCAGACCTGACCAATACCACCATACTGTGACTGGATAACACTGCTATACCAGACCTTACCAATACCACCATACTGTTACTGGATAACACCACCATACCAGACTTGACCAATACCGACATACTGTGACTGGATAACATTGCCATACCAGACCTGACCAATACCGCCATACTGTGGCTGGATAACACTGCCATACCAGACTTGACCAATACCGTCATACTGTGACTGGATAACACTGCCACACCAGACGTGACCAATACCGTCATACTGTGACTGGATAACACTGCCACAGCACCTCCACCAACCCTGTACTACAGGTATACAGAACCCCAAACTATACACTACAGGTATACAGGACCCCCGAACTATATACTTCAGGTATACAAGACCTCCACCAACTCTATACTACAGGTATACAGCACCTCAACCGACTCTATACTACAGGTATACAGGACCCTCTATACACACTGACACTTTATTCCCGGGCAGCGCTGGGTACATTTTCTAGTGTTTGATAAATCTCCCCCATTGTATCCGGCCGCACGCTCCATTGTGTGCAGCGAGGGATTCAGCAGCATTGAAGATCATGAGAGTAGGGAGTTGTAGTTTTGCAACAGCTGGAAGGCCGAAGGTTCCCCATCCCTGTTCTATTGTATAGGAGTTGTCCAGGCATGATGGGAGTTGTAGTTTTGCAATTGATGTATATTTGAAGATTCCCCATCCCTGTTCTATGCACACAGCACAGCCGTCCAGGTTTCTTGAAAGGTGACGTCCAATGAAAGTAACTGGGGGATTATATGTCATCCTGAAGCTGCTAAACAGGGATACAGACCTCCTGCTCAGGGGCCCACCAATGGGTAGGGCCCACCGGGGGATTCCCATGCTCCCCTGTGGGCTAGTCCAACCCTGCTTGCAGCGCAGGCCGAGTGTGTTACACACCACATGTGCTCGGAGGGAGAAGAGGAGAGCCGCCGATACGGAGGAGCGTGTGGCAGGTCTTTGTTTTTATTTATTTATTTATTTGTTTTGGATAGTTCATACACCACCGAGGACAGCCCCTCCCACACCGCCACCACTGAGAACCCCCGCCCCTCTGACCCCATCGCCAGCAAGGACCCCATCTCCCCAGAGGACGCCTCCAGTATCGAGCTCCTCTTGGTAGGTAAAATAACATGGGATACAGATTCAATTTCTTTCTATAAAACATCGGCTAATTTGTGCTTCTATTTTTTAGCTCCGACCCTCAGGGACTGTCCGGGCGTTTTCCCCCAGAGCCAACGGAAGCGCGGCCCTTATAAGCGAGCGGTAAGAACCTTCCCCTAATCCTCCAAACTCCTCCAGCATTTAGTAAGGGCAGAAACCTGAGAAACTACAGGATGGAAATGATCGCTTTTCATCACCTGTAGAAGTTTTCTAATCATCACATAACAGTAATAGAGACCCTCAACCAGCTGGCGGAGGAGACAGACCACCTCTCTAGGAGGGCATATGGGGCAATGCGCACCGTAAGGGATGTACAGCTGGGGCTGAGAAATCTGAAGGGCCAGATTGACAAGTTGCGCCAAAGGCAACTTGATGTTTTTTTTTCTTTCTGTTTTCGATATTTTTTGTTTTACTAATTTTTTTAATTAAAATTTGTTATTATTTAGATCTCTATGCAGTGTTTGTATTGATTTCTTCCATTGGCTTTTGAATACACTATGCTGAGAGGCAGGCGCTTCAGCTCAGCCTTCCAAGAACAAGGTAGCAGGCAGGCACTTCAGCTCAGCCTTCCAAGAACAAGGTAGCAGGCAGGCACTTCAGCTCAGCCTTCCAAGAACAAGGTAGCAGGCAGACACTTCAGCTCAGCCTTCCAAGAACAAGGTAGCAGGCAGACACTTCAGCTCAGCCTTCCAAAAATTAGGTTGAGTACCATCAAGCAAGCCGTGAAAAAATGAGGTTGAAGCCCATCAGGTGAGCCCTGGAAAAATTAGATGGGGGGGGGCCCTTGAGTTTAGCCCCTGAAAACATTGGCCATAATAGGTCAAAAAGGTTTTTCCTTTTGAAAATCACTTGGGGCCCTTGAAGGGAGCCCCCGGAAAAATTGGGTCTAGTAGCCTCTACAGGTGCAGTCAGTGGTTAAAGAGGACCTGTCACCCCCCGTGTCGGGGTGACAGGCTCCTGACCCCCCGTTAGAGCACCCTATACTCACCTAATCCCGCCGGATCCCGCTTCTGGAGATGGTCAGGTGATGGAGATATCAGCCGCTGCAGCCCGGCGTGCGCGCTCCTCAGATGAGTCCAACACTCATAGAGAATGACAGGAGAGTCCAGCGCTCCGTCATTCTCTATGGGTGTTGGACTCATCTGAGGAGCGCTGCAGGCTGCAGCGGCTGAGATCTCCGTCACCCGACCATCTCCAGAAGCGGGATCCGGCGGGATTAGGTGAGTATAGGGGGCTCTAACGGGGGGTCAGGAGCCTATCACCCCGGCACAGGGGGGGGGGGGGGTGACAGGTTCCCTTTAAGGAGGAGTAGGAGGTAATGTGAGAGGGAAGTGCACAAGGCACTTCACTGTTGGCTGCTTTACTGTGGTGGACAAGTTTGGAACTCTGAGTCTATCTAGTTGTTGTACATCTTTATAAGCGCCAGGTGGTCTGCACTGTCCGTAGACAGCCGGCTGCGTTTATCGGTTAGAATTCCCCCGGATGCGCTGAAGACCCTCTCTGACAGCACACTGGCGGCAGGGCAGGCCAGCACCTCCAAAGCATAGAGAGACAGCTCCAGCCATGTGTCCAGCTTGTTTACCCAATAGGTGTATGGCCCCGAGGGATCGGGGAGGACAGGGTCACTGCCATGTACTCCCTAAACATCCGCCGATACTTGTCCCTCCTGCTGCTAGGAGGCACCTCAGTGCTGGATGTTTTGCTCTGGGGTGCCATTAAATTGTCCCACATTTTGTCCAGTATTGGCTTGTTGCACATGGACCTCACGGATGTTGTTCCAGTTGAACACTCCTCTCTTCCGCTAGCGATGGTGGGCGGGAAGATCTCCATCATCGTCTGCAGGAGTTCAAACTTGTATTTTTGTAGCCGCCTTGTCCTCTCCTGCTCTTTATACCGGGGGTCCGGGAGTACAAAGTTCCAATAACGTCTACTGTCCATTATACAGACAACGCGTCGGTCCCTCTTCATGTAGTCCAACATGAACTCTGCCATGTGTGCCAGACTCTGAACAACCAACGGGCTGTCCCCACCAGACAGATGACTCTCCGAGAGCCCGAGAAGGATTTTAAGGAAACTCCTTGTTATTCTATTTATAGTTTTCATTTTCTTATTTCTCCAGAGGGTTAAAGTAACAGTATCTTGGTGGTAGATTGTATATATGTATGTAGAGGGATTACATGTGTGACACATGATGGGTGATGGATCCAGCCAGAATTGTGGGACCTCTGCACCCTCCTGCAGACAGGTTGGTGTTCTGTATCTTACTGCTGATAGTCTGGTCGGCTCCTCTTCTCCAATGGTCCATGGCTATGGGTGTGCTCCGACTTCCTTGCCTCTCATGGCCTGTGCTCTCAGGCAACAATGCCCTGCCTGACCCCTTCTGTACCATTAGCTTCTCCTGTTGCCAACCCAGATTATCTGACCTTCATCTGAGCCGCCTGCCCCGACCCTCCGCCTGTATCACCTTTACCTGAGCCGCCTGCCCCGACCGTCCGCCTGTATCACCCTCATCTGAGCCGCCTGCCCCGACCCTCTGCCTGTATCACCCTCATCTGAGCCGCCTGCCCCGACCCTTCGCCTGTATCACCTTTGCCTGAGCCGCCTGCCCAGACCCTCCGCCTGTATCACCCTCATCTGAGCCGCCTGCCCCGACCCTTCGCCTGTATCACCTTTGCCTGAGCCGCCTGCCCAGACCGTCCGCCTGTATCACCCTCATCTGAGCTGCCTGCCCCGACCCTTCGCCTGTATCACCCTCATCTGAGCCGCCTGCCCCGACCCTCCGCCTGTATCACCCTCATCTGAGCCGCCTGCCCCGACCCTTCGCCTGTATCACCTTTGCCTGAGCCGCCTGCCCCGACCCTCCGCCTGTATCACCCTCATCTGAGCCGCCTGCCCCGACCCTTCACCTGTATCACCCTCATCTGAGCCGCCTGCCCCGACCCTCCGCCTGTATCACCCTCATCTGAGCCGCCTGCCCCGACCCTTCGCCTGTATCACCCTCATCTGAGCCGCCTGCCCCGACCCTTCGCCTGTATCACCTTTACCTGAGCCGCCTGCCCCGACCCTCCGCCTGTTTTGACTCTGCTGCTGCTTCATCCCAAGTACTGTTTTCATTCTCCTGTTGATGGCCTGGCCTGCAGCTCTCCTACACCCCCAGTCACACTAGGCAGGAGCACATGGCTGAAATTGCACCTTTGTAACATGTGCCCCCTATGGCTGTCAGGAGGTAACATGTGTATGCTATGGCTGTGGGGAGGTAACACGTGTATGCTATGGCTGTCAGGAGGTAACACGTGTATGCTATGGCTGTCAGGAGGTAACGTGGGTATGCTATGGCTGTCAGGAGGTAACATGTGTATGCTATGGCTGTGGGGAGGTAACACGTGTATGCTATGGCTGTCAGGAGGTAACACGTGTATGCTATGGCTGTCAGGAGGTAACGTGGGTATGCTATGGCTGTCAGGAGGTAACATGTGTATGCTATGGCTGTCAGGAGGTAACATGTGTATGCTATGGCTGTCAGGAGGTAACGTGTGTATGCTATGGCTGTCGGGAGGTAACGTGTGTATGCTATGGCTGTCGGGAGGTAACATGTGTATGCTATGGCTGTCGGGAGGTAACGTGTGTATGCTATGGCTGTCAGGAGGTAACATGTGTACACTATGGCTGTCAGGAGGTAACATGTGTATCCTATGGCTGTCGGGAGGTGACATGTGTATACTATGGCTGTCGGGAGGTGACATGTGTATGCTATGGCTGTCAGGAGGTAACATGTGTATGCTATGGCTGTCAGGAGGTGACATGTGTATGCTATGGCTGTCAGGAGGTAACATGTGTACGCTATGGCTGTCAGGAGGTGACATGTGTATGCTATGGCTGTCAGGAGGTGACATGTGTATGCTATGGCTGTCAGGAGGTAACATGTGTATGCTATGGCTGTCAGGAGGTAACATGTGTACGCTATGGCTGTCAGGAGGTGACATGTGTATGCTATGGCTGTCGGGAGGTGACATGTGTATGCTATGGCTGTCGGGAGGTGACATGTGTATGCTATGGCTGTCAGGAGGTAACATGTGTATGCTATGGCTGTCAGGAGGTAACGTGGGTGGCCTGCGGTGGTTGTGTCCATGTTTCCAGGATTCCCTGGAGCAACATCGACGTTCTTAAGCCATAATAACCTAATGCCACAAGGTCAAAGTTCACTTGACTGTGATTTTCTCTAGCCTATGACATCCCATTATCATTTGATAAGAAGTCGGCTGTATTGGACACATTCACACGACTTCTCTTATCTCCGCAATATTACAGGTTTTCTATGTTAGTATCTCTAAAAATATTAAAGCCAAAAACTTAAACGGAAATAAATGACATGAGAGCCCCCCCTATGGCTGGGAAGATGCCCGTACACCAGCCGGGTGCCGAGAACCCCTGGAGAGCAGCTATCACAGGGTTAAAGCCCAGATAGATCGCGCACCGTAGAGATAGATCTTCTTTGTTGTTTTTACTTTGTCACACAAAAACAACGGAGAGAACTTTGGGTTATTTATATCGGCACTTGGGGCTAACATCTATTACGCTCCTCTATAAGCACCTTATTTTCTTTGCACCTTTTATTTTTTTCTTCATGTGAGATTAATGTCGGGCAGTAAAAAACAGTAAATCACCGAGATTACGGCATGGATGCTTACAAAGCAGCTACAAGAAAACAATGGTGTTAAAACGGTCACTATGGAACGGCAGCTGATAAACTGGGACGTTGCAGAAAGGAGTTTGCAGTTTGCTTCTATAATGGGAATCTACGATAAACTGTACAACTCCGGCTCCATTGATCAGACGGTGTCACCTGCCGAGGTGGCGGGAAGATGAAGTCCGTTACTTTGGTGTAAATTGTAGCACCTGTAAATGCTGATGGACTCCATCAATCCATCACAAATCTGTAGATAGTGGATAGTAATGAAAGCTGTGAAGAGTCCTGAGTGGATTATAAGGAGGGATCACGAGAAGGCCGTTATTCCCAGAAATAGAGACCCCCAGTTACGGCTAACGTCCCATTATCTCTAATAACATTAACGTATAGAATGAGGTTGTCACAACGCAACAAATCAGTCAGTTTATACGATGGTCAATATTTGTATAGTAAGGAGAGTGGATTGTCCCGGATTCACTGCCGAGAACACTGTCTGGTGTTCCACTGGGGGTGTTGCAGTTATATATAACTTTAGCAAAAGTCTGTACTACTTGTATTATTATTAAGGGAAAAGTAGTACCAAATGTTAGCCACTAGATGTCGCTGTATTATGTATTATATGTGGAAGCTGCACAGCAGAAGGGTTATTGTGTTTGTGTGTCACCAGAACCTGTAGACCAGTAGGATTTCTGCTTTCTTCTATCATCTTCCTGCTTCCTTCTTCTGTTACACTCTTTCACCCACTCACAGCCAACGTTACATGCTGGGAGGAAGTTAGTCACATGAGTGGAGCAGGAGTCTATCGTTCTGGACATTGTGGAGGAAGTACACACGTTAGATAGCTCTCCACAGTGGTCCTATTTGGGCCCTGGCCCTCTGCCAGGTCCCCGTACCTGAAGTCAGTCTTAGTCAGTACCCTGCATGGGAAGGACGCAATACAGCTCGTTGTTACCCACTTCTTTACTAGTGACTATCCAAAGCACTATGTACTGTTAACCCCCTTTAAGGGAGGACTAGGCAGAGATCATCTTTACCCACGCCAAAGTCAAGGAAACGTCACGGTGCAGGACAGTATCCATACCAGAGCCATAGAGCCAGGAACTGATCCGGGTGGAGCAAAGTTGCGATTAGCCTATGAACTCTGTCTTGCAGCGCGGGTGTCAGCAGGGAACCCTCAGCATTCCGCTCATCCCAGGTAACAAGGTCTGGGGCCTGTGTCACCCATTAGGAAGGTTCAGCCGAGTCTAGTAGTCATAAGGTGGTGTGAAGACTGAAGTCTAAGGTCAATACACTGGTACAGGTTTTCTTCTCATTCTTCTTACAAGTATTCTACCTCATCAAGAGCATATTAATACATGGGTTGGGACTCTCACGGCATCCTCCTCTCTGATACTGTACTTCTTGTGTCACTCAGTTCAACTAAACCAACACGACTATCTCCTACACTACACTACTACAGATCTGCTCGTTCTCTTATCAAGTGTTTATTGGAGTCTCAGAGACTTTATCTAAGAGAACCTTATACTGTCTGTGATTATTCGTCACCACCGACACAGCACACACCGCAACCTTGGGACACTTCCCCTTTCTGTGTGAGGTACCTGCATCTGGTTAACCCTTGTCCTGCAGCTGTATCCTTACAAACAGATAGCCGAGAGTGAGACACATAGGAAGACATCGCCGGAGCTCTGAGGATTTATGTAGAGGTGCACTGGCTCTACATAATCCCGTGTAAACCAGAGCCTGTATGTGGGAAACTTACACCACTTCAGAGCTGGCATAGGTTTCACTGACATTTTTCCATAGGAAAAATGTTAAATGCAGTGCATGCAGAGGCCACGCCCCCTCTGCATGCAGAGGCCACGCCCCCATTATGTCCCCTTCCTCCTCTCTGGTGGAAGTGGCGCAGATAGCCCACTTGCGAATAAATTATTTGCAAAACAAGCGTTTGCAAATAAATTTATGTGCAAGTGGGTGTTTCTCTGTTCTACACCAGGGTCTGGGGGTCTCCCTGCTTTCCTGGGTCACCCATAGAGTGTTGCTCTGTTCTATGTTGGGGTCTCCCTGCTGTCTCTTTCCTGGGTCACCCATAGAGTGTTGCTCTGTTCTATGTTGGGGTCTCCCTGCTGTCTCTTTGCTAGGTCGCCCATAGAGTGTTGCTCTGTTCTATGTTGGGGTCTCCCTGCTGTCTCTTCCCTGGGTCGCCCATAGAGTGTTGTTCTGTTCTATGTTGGGGTCTCCCTGCTGTCTCTTTGCTGGGTCACCCATAGAGTGTTGCTCTGTTCTATGTTGGGGTCTCCCTGCTGTCTCTTCCCTGGGTCGCCCATAGAGTGTTGCTCTGTTCTATGTTGGGGTCTCCCTGCTGTCTCTTCCCTGGGTCGCCCATAGAGTGTTGCTCTGTTCTATGTTGGGGTCTCCCTGCTGTCTCTTCCCTGGGTCGCCCATAGAGTGTTGTTCTGTTCTATGTTGGGGTCTCCCTGCTGTCTCTTTCCTGGGTCACCCATAGAGTGTTGCTCTGTTCTATGTTGGGGTCTCCCTGCTGTCTCTTCCCTGGGTCGCCCATAGAGTGTTGCTCTGTTCTATGTTGGGGTCTCCCTGCTGTCTCTTCCCTGGGTCGCCCATAGAGTGTTGCTCTGTTCTATGTTGGGGTCTCCCTGCTGTCTCTTCCCTGGGTCGCCCATAGAGTGTTGCTCTGTTCTATGTTGGGGTCTCCCTGCTGTCTCTTTCCTGGGTCACCCATAGAGTGTTGCTCTGTTCTATGTTGGGGTCTCCCTGCTGTCTCTTCCCTGGGTCGCCCATAGAGTGTTGCTCTGTTCTATGTTGGGGTCTCCCTGCTGTCTCTTCCCTGGGTCGCCCATAGAGTGTTGCTCTGTTCTATGTTGGGGTCTCCCTGCTGTCTCTTCCCTGGGTCGCCCATAGAGTGTTGCTCTGTTCTATGTTGGGGTCTCCCTTCTTTCCTGGGTCGGCCGTAGAGTGTTGTTCTGTTCTATGTTGAGGTCTCCCTGCTGTCTCTTTCCTGGGTCACCCATAGAGTGTTGCTCTGTTCTATGTTGGGGTCTCCCTGCTGTCTCTTTGCTGGGTCGGCCATAGAGTGTTGCTCTGTTCTATGTTGGGGTCTCCCTGCTGTCTCTTTCCTGGGTCGGCCGTAGAGTGTTGTTCTGTTCTATGTTGGGGTCTCCCTGCTGTCTCTTTTCTGGGTCGTCCGTAGAGTGTTGCTCTGTTCTATGTTGGGGTCTCCCTGCTGTCTCTTTCCTGGGTCGGCCGTAGAGTGTTGTTCTGTTCTATGTTGGGGTCTCCCTGCTGTCTCTTTGCTGGGTTGGCCGTAGAGTGTTGCTCTGTTCTATGTTGGGGTCTCCTTGCTGTCTCTTTGCTGGGTTGGCCATAGAGTGTTGCTCTGTTCTATGTTGGGGTCTCCCTGCTGTCTCTTTCCTGGGTTGGCCGTAGAGTGTTGCTCTGTTCTATGTTAGGGTCTCCCTGCTGTCTCTTTCCTGGGTCACCCATAGAGTGTTGTTCTGTTCTATGTTGGGGTCTCCCTGCTGTCTCTTTCCTGGGTCACCCATAGAGTGTTGCTCTGTTCTATGTTGGGGTCTCCCTGCTGTCTCTTTCCTGGGTTGGCCATAGAGTGTTGCTCTGTTCTATGTTGGGGTCTCCCTGCTGTCTCTTTCCTGGGTTGGCCATAGAGTGTTGCTCTGTTCTATGTTGGGGTCTCCCTGCTGTCTCTTTCCTGGGTTGGCCATAGAGTGTTGCTCTGTTCTATGTTGGGGTCTCCCTGCTGTCTCTTTCCTGGGTCGGCCATAGAGTGTTGTTCTGTTCTATGTTGGGGTCTCCCTGCTATCTCTTTCCTGGGTTGGCCATAGAGTGTTGTTCTGTTCTATGTTGGGGTCTCCCTGCTGTCTCTTTCCTGGGTCACCCATAGAGTGTTGCTCTGTTCTATGTTGGGGTCTCCCTGCTGTCTCTTTCCTGGGTCACCCATAGAGTGTTGCTCTGTTCTATGTTGGGGTCTCCCTGCTGTCTCTTTCCTGGGTCACCCATAGAGTGTTGTTCTGTTCTATGTTGGGGTCTCCCTGCTGTCTCTTCCCTAGGTCGCCCATAGAGTGTTGCTCTGTTCTATGTTGGGGTCTCCCTGCTGTCTCTTTCCTGGGTCACCCATAGAGTGTTGCTCTGTTCTATGTTGGGGTCTCCCTGCTGTCTCTTTGCTGGGTCGGCCATAGAGTGTTGCTCTGTTCTATGTTGGGGTCTCCCTGCTGTCTCTTTCCTGGGTCGGCCGTAGAGTGTTGTTCTGTTCTATGTTGGGGTCTCCCTGCTGTCTCTTTCCTGGGTCGGCCATAGAGTGTTGCTCTGTTCTATGTTGGGGTCTCCCTGCTGTCTCTTTCCTGGGTCGGCCATAGAGTGTTGTTCTGTTCTATGTTGGGGTCTCCCTGCTGTCTCTTTGCTGGGTTGGCCATAGAGTGTTGCTCTGTTCTATGTTGGGGTCTCCCTGCTGTCTCTTTCCTGGGTCGGCCATAGAGTGTTGCTCTGTTCTATGTTGGGGTCTCCCTGCTGTCTCTTTCCTGGGTCACCCATAGAGTGTTGCTCTGTTCTATGTTGGGGTCTCCCTGCTGTCTCTTTCCTGGGTCGGCCGTAGAGTGTTGCTCTGTTCTATGTTGGGGTCTCCCTGCTGTCTCTTTCCTGGGTCACCCATAGAGTGTTGCTCTGTTCTATGTTGGGGTCTCCCTGCTGTCTCTTTCCTGGGTCGGCCGTAGAGTGTTGCTCTGTTCTATGTTGGGGTCTCCCTGCTGTCTCTTTCCTGGGTCACCCATAGAGTGTTGATCTGTTCTATGTTGGGGTCTCCCTGCTGTCTCTTTCCTGGGTCACCCATAGAGTGTTGCTCTGTTCTATGTTGGGGTCTCCCTGCTGTCTCTTCCCTAGGTCGCCCATAGAGTGTTGCTCTGTTCTATGTTGGGGTCTCCCTGCTGTCTCTTTCCTGGGTCGGCCATAGAGTGTTGTTCTGTTCTATGTTGGGGGTCTCCCTTTTTTCCTGGGTTGGCCATAGAGTGTTGCTCTGTTCTATGTTGGGGTCTCCCTGCTGTCGCTTTCCTGGGTCGGCCATAGAGTGTTGTTCTGTTCTATGTTGGGGTCTCCCTGCTGTCTCTTTCCTGGGTTGGCCATAGAGTGTTGTTCTGTTCTATGTTGGGGTCTCCCTGCTGTCTCTTTCCTGGGTCACCCATAGAGTGTTGCTCTGTTCTACGTTGGGGTCTCCCTGCTGTCTCTTTGCTGGGTCGGCCATAGAGTGTTGTTCTGTTCTATGTTGGGGTCTCCCTGCTGTCTCTTTGCTGGGTTGGCCATAGAGTGTTGCTCTGTTCTATGTTGGGGTCTCCCTGCTGTCTCTTTGCTGGGTCGCCCATAGAGTGTTGCTCTGTTCTATGTTGGGGTCTCCCTGCTGTCTCTTCCCTAGGTCGCCCATAGAGTGTTGCTCTGTTCTATGTTGGGGTCTCCCTGCTGTCTCTTTCCTGGGTCGGCCATAGAGTGTTGCTCTGTTCTATGTTGGGGTCTCCCTGCTGTCTCTTTCCTGGGTCACCCATAGAGTGTTGCTCTGTTCTATGTTGGGGTCTCCCTGCTGTCTCTTTCCTGGGTTGGCCATAGAGTGTTGTTCTGTTCTATGTTGGGGTCTCCCTGCTGTCTCTTTCCTGGGTCACCCATAGAGTGTTGCTCTGTTCTATGTTGGGGTCTCCCTGCTGTCTCTTTCCTGGGTCACCCATAGAGTGTTGTTCTGTTCTATGTTGGGGTCTCCCTGCTGTCTCTTCCCTTGGTTGCCCATAGAGTGTTGCTCTGTTCTATGTTGGGGTCTCCCTGCTGTCTCTTTCCTGGGTCGGCCATAGAGTGTTGTTCTGTTCTATGTTGGGGTCTCCCTGCTGTCTCTTTCCTGGGTCACCCATAGAGTGTTGCTCTGTTCTATGTTGGGGTCTCCTTGCTGTCTCTTCCCTTGGTTGCCCATAGAGTGTTGCTCTGTTCTATGTTGGGGTCTCCCTGCTGTCTCTTTCCTGGGTCGCCCATAGAGTGTTGCTCTGTTCTATGTTGGGGTCTCCCTGCTGTCTCTTTCCTGGGTCACCCATAGAGTGTTGTTCTGTTCTATGTTGGGGTCTCCCTGCTGTCTCTTTCCTGGGTCGCCCATAGAGTGTTGTTCTGTTCTATGTTGGGGTCTCCCTGCTGTCTCTTCCCTTGGTTGCCCATAGAGTGTTGCTCTGTTCTATGTTGGGGTCTCCCTGCTGTCTCTTCCCTTGGTTGCCCATAGAGTGTTGCTCTGTTCTATGTTGGGGTCTCCCTGCTGTCTCTTTGCTGGGTTGGCCATAGAGTGTTGTTCTGTTCTATGTTGGGGTCTTCCTGCTGTCTCTTCTCTTGGTTGCCCATAGAGTGTTGTTCTGTTCTATGTTGGCGTCTCCCTGCTGTCTCTTTCCTGGGTCACCCATAGAGTGTTGCTCTGTTCTATGTTGGGGTCTCCCTGCTGTCTCTTTCCTGGGTCGCCCATAGAGTGTTGCTCTGTTCTATGTTGGGGTCTCCCTGCTGTCTCTTCCGTAGGTCGCCCATAGAGTGTTGCTCTGTTCTATGTTGGGGTCTCCCTGCTGTCTCTTTCCTGGGTCGCCCATAGAGTGTTGCTCTGTTCTATGTTGGGGTCTCCCTGCTGTCTCTTCCGTAGGTCGCCCATAGAGTGTTGCTCTGTTCTATGTTGGGGTCTCCCTGCTGTCTCTTCCCTGGGTCACCCATAGAGTGTTGCTCTGTTCTATGTTGGGGTCTCCCTGCTGTCTCTTTCCTGGGTCACCCATAGAGTGTTGCTCTGTTCTATGTTGGGGTCTCCCTGCTGTCTCTTTTCTGGGTCGGCCGTAGAGTGTTGCTCTGTTCTATGTTGGGGTCTCCCTGCTGTCTCTTTCCTGGGTCGGCCGTAGAGTGTTGTTCTGTTCTATGTTGGGGTCTCCCTGCTGTCTCTTTCCTGGGTCACCCATAGAGTGTTGCTCTGTTCTATGTTGGGGTCTCCCTGCTGTCTCTTTCCTGGGTCGGCCGTAGAGTGTTGTTCTGTTCTATGTTGGGGTCTCCCTGCTGTCTCTTCCCTGGGTCACCCATAGAGTGTTGCTCTGTTCTATGTTGGGGTCTCCCTGCTGTCTCTTTCCTGGGTCACCCATAGAGTGTTGCTCTGTTCTATGTTGGGGTCTCCCTGCTGTCTCTTTTCTGGGTCGGCCGTAGAGTGTTGCTCTGTTCTATGTTGGGGTCTCCCTGCTGTCTCTTTCCTGGGTCGGCCGTAGAGTGTTGTTCTGTTCTATGTTGGGGTCTCCCTGCTGTCTCTTTCCTGGGTCACCCATAGAGTGTTGCTCTGTTCTATGTTGGGGTCTCCCTGCTGTCTCTTTCCTGGGTCGGCCGTAGAGTGTTGTTCTGTTCTATGTTGAGGTCTCCCTGCTGTCTCTTTCCTGGGTCGGCCATAGAGTGTTGCTCTGTTCTATGTTGAGGTCTCCCTGCTGTCTCTTTCCTGGGTCGGCCGTAGAGTGTTGTTCTGTTCTATGTTGGGGTCTCCCTGCTGTCTCTTCTCTATGATGTGACGTCACATATTAGACATTATTGGGGAGGACGCATCAGCTGCATCAGCCATCATGTAAAGAATCCTACACTGACCGGCCGTGAATTCTTTGTGCTGACGTTGCACGTGAATAATCTCGGTGTCGGAGTTGATTTACTATCTGTGATTCGGCTTAGTCCCCGGCGGCTTGTCTCATCAGGGTCTCTTATTATTCTCGGTCCCCGATCCTCCTCGGATGAGATGTTTCCCTTCTTCTCTGGCCGCTAATTCCTTCCCCCTTTTTTTCAGACTCGCGGCTTCTTTTCCAATTCCCGGAACCTTCCGCCGCCTCCGGAACGTAATATCGTGTTCTGCCATTTTCTTTCTTGGGCTTTTGTGTGTTGTGTCTTTAATCCCTTCATGTTTTTCTATAAATCCGGAGGTGCGGAGAACCTTGATGGAGAGGAGGGACGTTGTGCAGCTTATGCCGAGATTAATCGGGATCCAGCCGAGAGAGTTTAGGAGGTCACCAGCGCTCCAGTCAGGAGAAGCCGGAGATTTTATACCGCCATCATTTATGTAGACGACGCCGGCCCGGTGACAATTACAAACACAGGTTATGCAACGTACAATGTGTCTCTACACGAACGCCTCCACCGCATCCAGGCGGCAGGCCCCGTCTGTTTGTGCCATGAATTCTAAGCCGCCTATTTTCCATCTCCACAGAATCCGTTTCACACTGACGGCCGTGCAAAAAGTCAACACAAGCTAACACCCGGCTTGTGCCTGCGGCAGCGAAGAACGTCCGCCAGGAGAAATCCACAAACAGGACAATTTATTCCTGATACTCCTGATACTGGATGTCACTGGTCCACATCACATAGTAAGAGAACATGAAGGGGTTCAGGGGCCCCACATAACAGGGGATAGAGGCAGTGTCGGACTGGGGTACCTTGGGCCCACCAGGGAAATTGTTTCTAGGGCCCCCCCCCCTACATATATACTGTACATAACCAATGACAAACCTCTCATGTTAGTACTGCGTGCTAATTCTTTTTTTACATAAATCTGATAGTACATTCGGATTAAGGAATAATCTGACGTTGTACACATGCAGACATACTGAGATACACACAGACACACACAGACACACACACACACACACACACACAGATATACATGCACACATACTGAGATACACACATATATATACACACACAGATACACACAGATACACACACACAGATACACATGCACACACACACACAGATACACACAGATACACATGCACACATACTGAGATACACACATATATATACACACACAGATACACACAGATACACACACACACACAGATACACACACACAGATACACACAGATACACATGCACACACACACACAGATACACACAGATACACATGCACACATACTGAGATACACACATATATATACACACACAGATACACACAGATACACACACACACACAGATACACACACACAGATACACACAGATACACATGCACACACACACACAGATACACATGCACACATACTGAGATACACACAGATACACACACACAGATACACACAGATACACATGCAGACATACTGAGATCCACACAGACACACACATATAGAGATCCACACAGATACACATGCACACATACTGAGATCCACACAGATATACACACACACATATAGAGATACACACAGATATATACACACACAGATACACACAGATTCACACACACATAGAGATACACACAAATACACATGCAGACATACTGAGATACACACAGATACACATGCACACATACTGAGATACACACAGATACACACACACAGATACACACAGATACACATGCAGACATACTGAGATACACACAGACAAACACACACACACATAGAGATACACACACACACACACACACAGATAGCCACACTACACACACACATACAGATAGCCACATGTAGCACACCCGTAGGTGGAGCTTTATTATAATAATTGGATAAGACCCCTGCCTGAAACCTTGGTGACACCCCAAATATTCCCCAACTCTCTGACACAGTTTCTTTGACAGCAGGAAAACACATTTATTGGGACAGGTTAGTAGAATTGTCCTTAGAGCAGGTAACACAATAGACAAGTAGCAAACAGCAACAAAAGAAAATGATTTGCCAATTAACCACCAATAATGAACTTAAGGTAATGTTATTAATTACACATGCATAGACATCTAATCACACAATAAACTGTAATTTTATGATCCAACTGGTTCAAAAATGCTCTCAGAGGGTTTTGTCTGAGGTAAGAAAAAAAACAGGGTTAAGGAGGAAAAATGTGTCCATAGTCCTCTAGTACCAAAACCCAGAGAAGTCCAGCATGTGCACAGCTGAGAATGAAGTAGCTCCCAAACAGATGACAGATAACAGTGCAGGGGACTGATAGGCTTTAGCTGTAGTCTCTCTCTCTGTACATGCAGGTGGGGCTGTCACTTATTCCCCTCACTGTCACACATACACCTCACAGCACTTGTATTTATTCCCTGTATTTTCCCTCCAGTCTGCAGGGTTATATGTAGAACACTGGGGCTGCATGTGATGTGGCTCCTGTAAGTATGTGCTACTGTTATCTCCTGCTTAGAAATGGCTGACAGCACTACACATCCACCATGTGTCCTTCCTGAAATGGTGGCCGCCTCACACCAACACTGTAACTTGTTGCACACTGTAACTGGTTGTACTCACAGCCCGGGCATGTGTCTGATAACAGGCAGGTTCTTTGCAGGTGCTTTATGGGGTGATAAATGTCTTTTAGTTGAGCAAACACAGGGATCTCTTCACTTGCTTCCAGCAGCATCCCAAAACCACACTGTCCTTGCCACCCCAGCATCCTCTTTTCTCCTTCCTCCTCTTAGCTCCTCCCCCACTGACCCTGGGGGATCATGGGTCTTGTAGTTTTATTATCCATCACTGCACTGGAAAGCTCTGAGTGTAATCCCACCCCAGCGCACAGCCTGAGCAGCATTAACTCTTTATTTGCTGAAGAATTCCACTAGCAGAGGAGCTTTACATTCTCCCCCCACTTGAAGTCTTGAGTCCCCTCAAGATGAGCAAGAGAAAAATGGGTTATTATTAAACTGTAAAGTTATTAATACACCATCAAATGAGCAGTAGCATTATATGCAAGAGGAACATCCCACCAAGGCACATCACCACATTTTGTCTGGGGCAGGGTGTCACCAAGTGAACTAACATTTAGGGGAGGATGGGCGAAGGTCAGTCTATGAGCAGTCTTAATAGGCTCTTGAGTACTATGACCCAGGGAATCATAGGTAAGTCTTTGTGGAGGTCTAATGGGTCTTGAAGGTCTTGATTCAGAGCTTATAACAGAGAAACTTGACTCACAACCTGGTTCAGACTTTTCCTGTTCCTTTTCTTGGAATGTGTCTTGCCCAGCTTCATTTCCCTTATCCTCATGATTAAGAAAAGTTGCTTCAGCAGAATGTGCAGGGCATTCACCAGGGGTGTCGGTGCCATCTCTATTGTCCCTTGGCAGGGAATCGTCTGCATCCAGGGAAGACTGATCATCCAGCTCTTGTTGGATATGTTGGGGAACGAATTCTGGAGCATTGATATTCAAATTAATGTCTGATGGAAGATCCACATTCCAGTCATGGAAAAACTCGTCCAGCTCCCACTCATCCTCGCTTGGATTTGTCTCTTCCCTTGGGTTAGTTTCCTCCTCATTTAGGAGTAAAGGTTCCCTTCGCCTCAGTCTCCTAGACCGCCTAGAGTTGGGTTTGCACTGAGATATTTTAGGTTCTGAAGTTATGATCCTTGCAGATTCTGTCAAAAGCATAAGATTATTTCGATGCCATGTCTTGATGGGTCCATTCTTCCCTTCTGGGCAAATTTGATACACCGGGATGTCAGGCAACTGTGAGCAGATAATGTAGATTTGTGAACCCCAACGATCAGCCAGTTTGTTTTTTCCATGAAGACCCAGATTTCTTAGAAGAACCCTGTCTCCTGGTTGTAAGTCATGGACCTTCACCTTTTTGTCATAACGAGCTTTATTTTGATGGTGCCGTTGGCCAGCAGTAGCTTCCGCCTGTTCATAGGCCTGTTTCAAGTTTTCCTTTAATCTTTTCACATAGCTTGCATGTGATTGTACGGATGTGTCATCAGCAGTAACACCGAAAACCAAATCAACTGGAAGTCGAGCCTCTCTTCCAAACATGAGGAGGTATGGAGAGAATCCTGTAGCATCACTTCTAGTACTGTTGTATGCATGGACGACAGTAGCTACATGCCGGCTCCAATGGGCTTTCTTCTCGGCCGACAGTGTACCTAACATGTCCAACAAGGTTCTGTTAAAACGCTCTGGCTGAGGATCGCCTTGTGGGTGATATGGGGTTGTACGACTCTTTTGTACACCCAGCAGAGTGAGTAGCTCATGAATCAACTTACTTTCAAAATCTCTCCCTTGGTCTGAATGGATCCTCCTTGGAAGGCCATAGTGCACAAAGAACTTTTCTACAAGAATCTTTGCCACTGTAATGGCTTTTTGGTCACGGGTAGGGAAAGCCTGAGCATATCTTGTGTAATGGTCGGTCACCACTAATACATTGCTGACTCCACCTTCATCTGGTTCAATGCATAGGAAATCAATACAAACAAGATCCAGCGGCCCTTGACTTTCCATTTTCCCAAGAGGAGCGGCTCTAGCAGGCAGAGTTTTCCTCTGAATGCAGCGAAGGCAAGAACGGCAATAATCTTCTACATTCTGCTTCATGCATGGCCAGTAGAATCTGTCCCTGACTAGGCCTAAAGTTCGGTCAAAACCCAGATGACCATGATCATCGTGTAGTGATTGAAGTATTACGTCCTTGTACTTTTGGGGGAGTAGTAGCTGCCACTTTTCACTGTTTAGCTGACTTGGAGCTCTTCGGTAGACCAGCCCATTGCGGATTTTCAAATGATCCCATTCTTTGGCAAGGAGTCTAGCCAACGGATGATCATCTGTGTGCAGTATATCAGCTTGTTGTTTTTGGAGAGCCGCTACAGCTAGCCCACAGAGTGAATCTTCTCTTTGATCTTTCTTCAAATCACCTTGCGTAATAGCAGGAAGAGGTGAAGCTTGCAAAGTTACCAGATTACAGTAGACTTCAGGCACACTCTCCTCGTGAAGCCCTAGCTTTCGCGCCCAACATACATTTTCAGAGCGACAGCTAACATATTGACACATGGTCCTCACCCCAGGTGCAGGAATCTCTACCCACTCATCTTCAGGGTGCATATCGCCATGAGGTCTTCGGGACAGTCCATCTGCATCCCCATTTTCCTTACCAGGGCGGTACTTAAGGCTAAAATTGTAATTTGAAAGTGCAGCCATCCACCGATGTCCTGTAGCATCCAGCTTGGCAGTGGTCAGTATGTAAGTCAAGGGGTTATTGTCAGTTTGAACTTCAAATTCAGCCCCATACAAGTAGTCATGTAATTTGTCAACCACAGCCCATTTGAGAGCCAAGAATTCCAGTTTATGGGCCGGATAGTTCTTCTCTGTGGGAGACAAACTTCTGCTCACAAAGGCCACTGGTCTTAGTTTCTTATCATGTTCTTGATATAACACTCCTCCAAGACCTTCTCGGCTTGCATCCACGTGCAGCACATACGATTTGGCAGGGTCAGCATAGGCTAGCACAGGAGCATGGGTAAGGCAGTGCTTCAACCGTTCGAATGCCTGCTCGCATTCAGGACTCCAGCGGTCTTCAATGCACTCCTTGGATTTTCTAGGACCCTTTGGTTTCTGGAGAGCCCTCTCTTCATCAGTGTCACCGGGTTCCACTTCATTCTGCAGCAGCTGATTGAGAGGTCTCGCTACTTTGGAAAAACCCTTGACAAATCTCCTGTAGTAACTGCAGAACCCCAGGAAAGAACGTAATTCCGTGATCGTCCGGGGCTTGGGCCATGATGTCACAGCTTCCAGTTTTTCTGGGTCAGTGGCTATTCCCTCAGCAGAAACCACATGCCCTACATACGTCACAGAGGGCTGAAAAAACTTGCACTTCTCAAGAGACAACTTCAGTCCTTCCTGCTCAAGCCGATCCAAGACTCGCATCAGCCGGTCAGTATGTTCTTCCAATGTCTTTCCGAACACTATTATATCATCCAGATATACGATCACTTCCAGCAGATGCATGTCACCGACTGTTTTCTCCATAAGTCTCTGAAACGTAGCTGGAGCCCCCATGAGACCTTGTGGCATTTTGTCAAATTCAAAGAACCCACCTGGATAGATGAAAGCCGTCAACTCCTTGTCTTCAGGGCTCATTGGAATCTGATAGTATCCACTCCTCAGATCCAGGACACTAAACCACTTACTCCCTACCAAACAATTTAAAGCATCTTCAATTCGAGGGGTGGTGTACTGATCAGGAATGGTCCGCTGATTTAGAGTCCGGTAATCTACACACATCCGAATGGTGCCATTCTTCTTGCGCACCACAACTATAGGTGAAGCATAAGGACTTCGGGACTCTCTGATTATCCCAGCCACTTTAAGGTCTTCCAGATGCTTACGTAGATCCTCTAAATCACCAAGAGCTACTCTTCTAGGGCGTTCTCTGAAAGGTCTATCATCTTTCAATCGGATCTGGTGTTGCGCACTCTTTGCACATCCCATATCCAGCTCATGTGCGGAGAAGCAGTTTTTTCGAGCTTTCAACAACTTTCGAACTCTGTCTACCCACTCTGGTGACATTCGACCTCCTCCGATATCCACTTCATCAATCAGGGCCTCAACAGTTTCTGGCCTTGCTCCAAGGAGGGCTGCAGAGGGTAAAGGGGTAGCATTGTAAACCTTCCCGAGGCGTATAGAAGGCCTTAAAACTACTGGAGCACCCCCAGTATTCTTCAACCCCACTAGAAGGGAGTCCTGTGGATGCTTTAATTTGTTCGATGGCCAGACTTCTGGCACTAATTCTACTCCAGGAGGTAAATCTGCTTCAGGATCCATCTCCATCATAAGGTGAGAACTGGTGCTGTCACGGTACATTTTAATTTTGGCCCTCATGCAGGTAACTTTACCGGGTAAAACAGTATACTCTTTACTGGCTTGAGTCCACACATGACCAATATCTTCCTTCTGGTATCTTTCCTGGGACTTTAGCAGAGCAAACATGGGCCTCAACACTGGGTGCACTGCCTCCTGCTTATTCACCAATTGAGGTTTCAACATTCTTCGTACAAAGTCAGTGTTGGTGCCTACCAGCATGGCTGCTTCCCCACCCTCTTTAGGTCTGGGGCAGACAACAGCCAAAGTTTCGAAAACTTCCGTTGATCCCACCACAGAACAAGGAAATTCCACCTTGAGAGATACATAGCCATCATAAGGGAACTTCGTGTCACTGAGGCCCCAGATTTCCAGATTCTCTAACTTGTGAATAGGGAGATGCTTTAGATGCTTCTGGTAGAAATCCCTAAAAAGTACTGTTATCTGAGCTCCCGTATCCAACAGGACTTTGCTGTACACTCCTTCAATCCGGACTGAGACTACTGGGGAAGGCCCAATTAACTCAGGAGGTGTTCTTGATTTTGTGTCTGTTGTAGCATCAATCAAAACCTTCTGATATCTGGTTTTGGGCCGACTCGTGGTACTTTGAGAATAGTCATACATGGTGGGGTCTTCTATCTGCTTCTGTCGTGTTATGGCTTTAGTTTTGTCTCTCACCCACTTCAGTGGTAAAGGTTGAACCTCAGTTTTGGTTTTAGCTTGAGGGTTAAAGTTGAAACGGTCCACTCTATGTTTTGCTTGATTGGAGTTTCTTCCTCTGGGGCACCCAGATGACTCCTTCACTGGGGCCCTCTGAAGTTTCCCGGCGGCTTTCTTGTCTGCACTTCCTTGGAGGTTTCAAGGCTTGGGCATTGCCTCCTAACATGCCCTCTTCCTCCACACTGGTAGCAGATTATAGCATCTTTTCTTTTTCTCTCCTTCTGGGAGGCAGTACCCGAGGGCACAGTCTCAGCCCTTTCATCAGGCTGTAACTGAGTACCAGCTACTAAAGTCACCAGCTCAGTTAGCTTTGACACTTGTTCCCTCAGCTGAGCTAACTCCTCCCCAGCACAACAAGCTTGTACTGTCTGCACTTTAGTACTGAAGGTTCCTGGGACCTTGACACTGACCCCTTTTTCCTCCAACATGGCTTCCTCTTCTCGGACCAACTTGACCAATTGGTTATATCTAAGAGTGCCACAGTCCCCTTGGGACCTCAACTTGAGCATAACTGGGTCTAAGGGTAGGGCTCCTCGAAGTAGCTGTCTTACTCTGACACTGTCCACTGAGTCGGCATCCATCCCTCTCTTCAGCCTCATCTGATGCAATATTTTATCCAACCGCTGTATATAAAGAGACAGCTTTTCTCCCTTTTCTTGGTAAGTGTGCTCAAACTGGTACAAGAGTTCAGAGACTCCCTCTGTCCTACCGAACACATCCTGTAGTGCCTCCAGGTAGTCGTGTGCAGTGCAGTCTTTCTTACTCAACTTAAGATTCCTAATAGTATCAGCCGCTACCCCTTTCAAACTTTCCGCTATCCTTTGCCTTTTGAGAGCTTCAGAAACTTCCCATTCATCCAGACCTTGCAGAGCCTGTTCCATCCAGGCCTCAAAGCTTTCTTCATCAGATGGGAGAGGCTGAGTCCCTGAAAACATTGGCAAGCGTTTATATCTAGCCGTTGAATGTCCTGACTTGGCACACTTTTCCACTAATTCACCAAGAGCATTCAGAAACTCTGGGCCAATTGTGGCGGTAGTGGTTGTTTGAGTCGAAGGTTGACTTGCAAGCTGTATCGGCTGTTCTTCAGCTGGTACGACTATTTCTACTTTGTATTTTTCATTTCCTACTTCCAGATTGCTAGGCACCACTACATTAGCAACAGGGCAGTCTAATTCCAATAGAACTCTCATGGTATTACCACTCTGGTCTTGCTTTAGACCTCTAATGAAACAACGACTGTCGGACAGAGTCTCGTCCATTATCTGGTAAATCTGTCTATGGGTAAGGATGGTGGTGGAAATGGACAGGCCTAGACAGTGACTCTGGTCCAGTTGGAGGGTTCTGCACCATTCAGCAACGGCTTGTGGGTCTAGGGTTGGTTCTGCCATTATTTTGCTGTTGCTGACTGGGTCTGAGACACTTTGGGGGGAGGGAAAGGGGCGGAGTCACTCACAAGTAGGCGGGCCACCGAGTATCCCGGACGAGCCCCCAAATGTAGCACACCCGTAGGTGGAGCTTTATTATAATAATTGGATAAGACCCCTGCCTGAAACCTTGGTGACACCCCAAATATTCCCCAACTCTCTGACACAGTTTCTTTGACAGCAGGAAAACACATTTATTGGGACAGGTTAGTAGAATTGTCCTTAGAGCAGGTAACACAATAGACAAGTAGCAAACAGCAACAAAAGAAAATGATTTGCCAATTAACCACCAATAATGAACTTAAGGTAATGTTATTAATTACACATGCATAGACATCTAATCACACAATAAACTGTAATTTTATGATCCAACTGGTTCAAAAATGCTCTCAGAGGGTTTTGTCTGAGGTAAGAAAAAAAACAGGGTTAAGGAGGAAAAATGTGTCCATAGTCCTCTAGTACCAAAACCCAGAGAAGTCCAGCATGTGCACAGCTGAGAATGAAGTAGCTCCCAAACAGATGACAGATAACAGTGCAGGGGACTGATAGGCTTTAGCTGTAGTCTCTCTCTGTAAATGCAGGTGGGGCTGTCACTTATTCCCCTCACTGTCACACATACACCTCACAGCACTTGTATTTATTCCCTGTATTTTCCCTCCAGTCTGCAGGGTTATATGTAGAACACTGGGGCTGCATGTGATGCGGCTCCTGTAAGTATGTGCTACTGTTATCTCCTGCTTAGAAATGGCTGACAGCACTACACATCCACCATGTGTCCTTCCTGAAATGGTGGCCGCCTCACACCAACACTGTAACTGGTTGTACTCACAGCCCGGGCATGTGTCTGATAACAGGCAGGTTCTTTGCAGGTGCTTTATGGGGTGATAAATGTCTTTTAGTTGAGCAAACACAGGGATCTCTTCACTTGCTTCCAGCAGCATCCCAAAACCACACTGTCCTTGCCACCCCAGCATCCTCTTTTCTCCTTCCTCCTCTTAGCTCCTCCCCCACTGACCCTGGGGGATCATGGGTCTTGTAGTTTTATTATCCATCACTGCACTGGAAAGCTCTGAGTGTAATCCCACCCCAGCGCACAGCCTGAGCAGCATTAACTCTTTATTTGCTGAAGAATTCCACCAGCAGAGGAGCTTTACACACACTACACAGACACACACACACAGACACACACATATAGCCACACTACACACACAGATAGCCAAACTACACAGACACACACATATAGCCACACTACACACACACAGACACACACACACAGACACACAGATAGCCACACTACACACACAGATAGCCACACTACACACACACACACACACAGATAGCCACACTACGCACACACACACACACACACACAGATAGCCACACTACACACACACAAACATGCAAACACACATACACAGATGACAAGGATACACAAATATACAGACACACACACTGACCTACTTATGCACTTACTGACACACTGTCTATATGCAGGAAGCTCCAGGCCTCCATTAGTCTCCATCTCCACCTTCTCTTCTGTGCAGCCTCTCCCCCTTCTCCCCGGCACCGACAGCACACACAGCAGGAGGGATGGAGGGGGGAGACATGACTGCAGGAGGGGGGGGGAGACATGACTGCAGGGGGGATGGAGGGGGGGGGGAGACATGACTGCAGGAGGGGGGAGGGGGGGGAGACATGACTGCAGGGGGGAGGGGGGGGGAGACATGACTGCAGGGGGGATGGAGGGGAGGGGAGACATGACTGCAGGGGGGATGGAGGGGGGGGAGACATGACTGCAGGGGGGATGGAGGGGGGAGACATGACTGCAGGGGGGATGGAGGGGGGAGACATGACTGCAGGGGGGATACAGGAGGGAGACATGACTGCAGGGGGGATGGAGGGGGGAGACATGACTGCAGGGGGGATGGAGGGGGGAGACATGACTGCAGGGGGGTGGAGGAGGGAGACATGACTGCAGGGGGGATGGAGGGGGGGAGACATGACTGCAGGGGGGATGGAGGGGGGAGACATGACTGCAGGGGGGATGGAGGGGGGAGACATGACTACAGGGGGGATGGAGGAGGGAGACATGACTGCAGGGGGGATGGAGGGGGGAGACATGACTGCAGGGGGGATGGAGGGGGGAGACATGACTGCAGGGGGGATGGAGGGGGGAGACATGACTGCAGGGGGGATGGAGGAGGGGGGGGAGACATCACTGCAGGGGGAGGGGGGATGGAGGGGGCCCTGCTGTTGCTTCTCTGTGCAGCTTTCTGCCTCTTCCTGCTGCCACACCTGAGGGTTTGTTTACAGTGAGGACAGAGGAAGCCTCTAGTGACAGACAGGAAGAGAGCCAATCCAGGAGCTAATTAGGACCGTGCAGGGGGAGGGGGAGGCCTGACTTTACAGTGGTGGAGAGAAAGAAGGGGCCCTAGTGCCGTTCTTTTATCAATAGAGGACCATGCAAGGCAACTGAGGGCCCCCTAACATCCCGATCATAGGGAGTGGCTTAACGGGAGGCCCACCTCCAGAAATGGGGGGCGGGCCCACCGGGGGATCCCCCGGCTACCCGGTGGCCCAGTGCGAGCCTGTATGTAGTGACCCCCAGTCTGATGTTATATGGGATCAGCGGCCGGTCACTTGCCAGGAGTTGTAGCTCCTTACAACAATTGTGTGAGATGATCTCTAATGTACTGCACCACTGTCCCTTCTAATGTACTTTACCACTGTCCTCTCTAATGTACTGTACCACTGTCCCCTCTAATGTACTGTACCACTGTCCTCTCTGATGTACTGTACCGCTGTCCTCTCTAATGTACTGTACCGCTGTCCTCTCTAATGTACTGTACCACTGACCCCTCTAATGTACTGTATCACTGTCCCCTCTAATGTACTGTACCACTGTCCTCTAATGTGCTGTACCACTGTCCTCTCTAATGTACTGTACCACTGTCCTCTCTAATGTACTGTACCACTGTCCCCTCTAATGTACTGTACCACTGTCCTCTCTAATGTTCTGTTCCACTGCCCCCTCTAATGTACTGTACCACTGTCCTCTCTCATGTACTGTACCACTGTCCTCTCTCATGTACTGTACCACTGTTCTCTCTCATGTACTGTACCACTGTCCTCTCTAATGTACTGTACCACTGCCCTCTAATGTACTGTACCACTGTCCTCTCTAATGTTCTGTACCACTGTCCTCTCTAATGTACTGTACCACTGTCCCCTCTAATGTACTGTACCACTGTCCCCTCTAATGTACTGTACCACTGTCCTCTCTAATGTACTGTACCACTGTCCTCTCTAATGTACTGTACCACTGTCCCCTCTAATGTGCTGTACCACTGTCCTCTCTAATGTACTGTACCACTGTCCTCTAATGTACTGTACCTCTGTCCTCTAATGTACTGTACCACTGTCCTCTACTGTACTGTACCACTGTCCTCTCTAATGTACTGTACCACTGTCCTCTCTAATGTGCTGTACCACTGTCCCCTCTAATGTACTGTACCACTGTCCTCTAATGTACTGTACCACTGTCCTCTCTAATGTACTGTACCACTGTCCTCTAATGTACTGTACCACTGTCCTCTCTAATGTACTGTACCACTGTCCCCTCTAATGTACTGTACCACTGTCCCTCCCTAATGTACTGTACCACTGTCCCTCCCTAATGTACTCCACCACTGACCCCCCTAATGTACTGCACCACTGACCCCCCTAATGTACTGTACCACTGACCCCCTAATGTACTGTACCACTGTCCCCCCCCTAATGTACTGTACCACTGTCCCCTAATGTACTGCACCACTGACCCCCCTAATGTACTGTACCACTGTCACCTCTAATGTACTGTACCACTGTCCCCCCCTAATGTACTGTACCACTGTCCCCCCCTAATGTACTGCACCACTGTCCCCTAATGTACTGTACCACTGACCCCCCTAATGTACTGTACCACTGTCCCCCCCTAATGTACTGCACCACTGTCCCCTAATGTACTGCACCACGGTCCCCTAATGTACTGCACCACTGTCCCCTAATGTACTGTACCACTGTCCTCTCTAATGTACTGTACCACTGTCCCCTCTAATGTACTGTACCACTGTCCTCTAATGTACTGTACCACTGTCCCCTCTAATGTACTGGACCACTGTCCTCTAATGTACTGGACCACTGACCCCCCTAATGTACTGCACCACTGACCCCCCTAATGTACTGTACCACTGTCCCCCCCTAATGTACTGCACCACTGTCCCCTAATGAACTGCACCACTGACCCCCCTAATGTACTGTACCACTGTCCCCTCTAATGTACTGCACCACTGACCCCTCTAATGTACTGTACCACTGTTCTCTAATGTACTGTACCAGTGTCCTCTCTAATGTACTATAACACTGTCCTCTCTTATGTACTGTACCACTGTCCCCTCTAATGTACTGTACCACTGTCCTCTCTAATGTACTGTACCACTGTCCCCCCCTAATGTACTGCACCACTGTCCCCTAATGTACTGCACCACTGACCCCCTAATGTACTGTACCACTGACCCCCCTAATGTACTGCACCACTGACCCCCCTAATGTACTGTACCACTGTCCCTCCCTAATGTACTCCACCACTGACCCCCCTAATGTACTCCACCACTGACCCCCCTAATGTACTCCACCACTGACCCCTCTAATGTACTCCACCACTGACCCCCTAATGTACTCCACCACTGACCCCCCTAATGTACTCCACCACTGACCCCTCTAATGTACTCCACCACTGACCCCCCTAATGTACTCCACCACTGACCCCTCTAATGTACTGTACCACTGTCCCCTCTAATGTACTGTACCACTGTCCTCTAATGTACTGTACCACTGTCCTCTCTAATGTACTGTACCACTGTCCTCTCTAATGTATTGTACCACTGTCCTCTCTAATGTACTGTACCACTGTCCCCTCTAATGTACTGTACCACTGTCCTCTAATGTACTGCACCACTGTCCCCTAATGTATGGTACCACTGTCCTCTCTAATGTACTGTACCACTGTCCCCTCTAATGTACTGCACCACTGACCCCCTAATGTACTGTACCACTGACCCCTCTAATGTACTGCACCACTGTCCTCTAATGTACTGTACCACTGACCCCCCTAATGTACTGCACCACTGACCCCCCTAATGTACTGTACCACTGTCCCTCCCTAATGTACTCCACCACTGACCCCCCTAATGTACTCCACCACTGACCCCCCTAATGTACTCCACCACTGACCCCTCTAATGTACTCCACCACTGACCCCCTAATGTACTCCACCACTGACCCCCCTAATGTACTCCACCACTGACCCCTCTAATGTACTCCACCACTGACCCCCCTAATTTACTCCACCACTGACCCCTCTAATGTACTGTACCACTGTCCCCTCTAATGTACTGTACCACTGTCCTCTAATGTACTGTACCACTGTCCTCTCTAATGTACTGTACCACTGTCCTCTCTAATGTACTGTACCACTGTCCTCTCTAATGTACTGTACCACTGTCCCCTCTAATGTATTGTACCACTGTCCTCTCTAATGTACTGTACCACTGTCCCCCCCTAATGTACTGCACCACTGTCCCCTAATGTACTGCACCACTGACCCCCTAATGTACTGTACCACTGACCCCCCTAATGTACTGCACCACTGACCCCCCTAATGTACTGTACCACTGTCCCTCCCTAATGTACTCCACCACTGACCCCCCTAATGTACTCCACCACTGACCCCCCTAATGTACTCCACCACTGACCCCTCTAATGTACTCCACCACTGACCCCCTAATGTACTCCACCACTGACCCCCCTAATGTACTCCACCACTGACCCCTCTAATGTACTCCACCACTGACCCCCCTAATGTACTCCACCACTGACCCCTCTAATGTACTGTACCACTGTCCCCTCTAATGTACTGTACCACTGTCCTCTAATGTACTGTACCACTGTCCTCTCTAATGTACTGTACCGCTGTCCTCTCTAATGTACTGTACCACTGTCCCCTCTAATGTACTGTACCACTGTCCTCTAATGTACTGCACCACTGTCCCCTAATGTATGGTACCACTGTCCTCTCTAATGTACTGTACCACTGTCCCCTCTAATGTACTGCACCACTGACCCCCTAATGTACTGTACCACTGACCCCTCTAATGTACTGCACCACTGACCCCCTAATGTACTGTACCACTGACCCCCCTAATGTACTGCACCACTGACCCCCCTAATGTACTGTACCACTGTCCCTCCCTAATGTACTCCACCACTGACCCCCCTAATGTACTCCACCACTGACCCCCCTAATGTACTCCACCACTGACCCCTCTAATGTACTCCACCACTGACCCCCTAATGTACTCCACCACTGACCCCCCTAATGTACTCCACCACTGACCCCTCTAATGTACTCCACCACTGACCCCTCTAATGTACTCCACCACTGACCCCCCTAATGTACTGCACCACTGTCCTCTCTAATGTACTCCACCACTGTCCCCTCTAATGTACTGTACCACTGTCCTCTCTAATGTACTGTACCACTGACCCCTCTAATGTACTGTACCACTGTCCCCTCTAATGTACTGTACCACTGTCCTCTAATGTACTGTACCACTGTCCTCTCTAATGTACTGTACCACTGTCCTCTCTAATGTACTGTACCACTGTTCTCTCCAATGTACTGTACCACTGTCCTCTAATGTACTGTACCACTGTCCTCTAATGTACTGTACCACTGTCCCCTCTAATGTATTGTACCACTGTCCTCTCTAATGTACTGTACCACTGTCCCCTCTAATGTACTGTACCACTGTCCTCTAATGTACTGCACCACTGTCCCCTAATGTATGGTACCACTGTCCTCTCTAATGCACTGTACCACTGTCCCCTCTAATGTACTGCACCACTGACCCCTCTAATGTACTGTACCACTGTCCCCCCCTAATGTACTGCACCACTGACCCCCTAATGTACTGTACCACTGACCCCCTAATGTACTGCACCACTGACCCCCTAATGTACTGTACCACTGACCCCTCTAATGTACTGCACCACTGACCCCCCTAATGTACTGTACCACTGTCCCTCCCTAATGTACTCCACCACTGACCCCCCTAATGTACTCCACCACTGACCCCTCTAATGTACTCCACCACTGACCCCTCTAATGTACTCCACCACTGACCCCTCTAATGTACTGTACCACTGTCCTCTCTAATGTACTGTACCACTGTCCTCTCTAATGTACTGCACCACTGTCCCCTCTAAGGTACTGTACCACTGTCCTCTCTAATGTACTGTACCACTGTCCCTCCCTAATGTACTGTACCACTGTCCTCTAATGTACTGTACCACTGTCCCCTCTAATGTACTGTACCACTGTCTCCTCTAATGTACTGTACCACTGTCCCCTCTAATGTACTGTACCGCTGTCCTCTCTAATGTACTGTACCACTGTCCTCTCTAATGTACTGTACCACTGTCCTCTCTAATGTACTGTACCACTGTCCTCTCTAATGTACTGTACCACTGTCCTCTCTAATGTACTGTACCACTGTCCCCCCCTAATGTACTGCACCACTGTCCCCTAATGTACTGCACCACTGACCCCCTAATGTACTGTACCACTGACCCCCCTAATGTACTGCACCACTGACTCCCCTAATGTACTGTACCACTGTCCCTCCCTAATGTACTCCACCACTGACCCCCCTAATGTACTCCACCACTGACCCCCCTAATGTACTCCACCACTGACCCCTCTAATGTACTCCACCACTGACCCCCTAATGTACTCCACCACTGACCCCCCTAATGTACTCCACCACTGACCCCTCTAATGTACTCCACCACTGACCCCCCTAATGTACTCCACCACTGACCCCTCTAATGTACTGTACCACTGTCCCCTCTAATGTACTGTACCACTGTCCTCTAATGTACTGTACCACTGTCCTCTCTAATGTACTGTACCACTGTCCTCTCTAATGTACTGTACCACTGTCCTCTCTAATGTACTGTACCACTGTCCCCTCTAATGTACTGTACCACTGTCCTCTAATGTACTGCACCACTGTCCCCTAATGTATGGTACCACTGTCCTCTCTAATGTACTGTACCACTGTCCCCTCTAATGTACTGCACCACTGACCCCCTAATGTACTGTACCACTGACCCCTCTAATGTACTGCACCACTGACCCCCTAATGTACTGTACCACTGACCCCCCTAATGTACTGCACCACTGACCCCCCTAATGTACTGTACCACTGTCCCTCCCTAATGTACTCCACCACTGACCCCCCTAATGTACTCCACCACTGACCCCCCTAATGTACTCCACCACTGATCCCTCTAATGTACTCCACCACTGACCCCCTAATGTACTCCACCACTGACCCCCCTAATGTACTCCACCACTGACCCCTCTAATGTACTCCACCACTGACCCCCCTAATGTACTGCACCACTGTCCTCTCTAATGTACTCCACCACTGACCCCTCTAATGTACTGTACCACTGTCCCCTCTAATGTACTGTACCACTGTCCTCTAATGTACTGTACCACTGTCCTCTCTAATGTACTGTACCACTGTCCTCTCTAATGTACTGTACCACTGTCCTCTCTAATGTACTGTACCACTGTCCCCTCTAATGTATTGTACCACTGTCCTCTCTAATGTACTGTACCACTGTCCCCTCTAATGTACTGTACCACTGTCCTCTAATGTACTGCACCACTGTCCCCTAATGTATGGTACCACTGTCCTCTCTAATGCACTGTACCACTGTCCCCTCTAATGTACTGCACCACTGACCCCTCTAATGTACTGTACCACTGTCCCCCCCTAATGTACTGCACCACTGACCCCCTAATGTACTGTACCACTGACCCCCTAATGTACTGCACCACTGACCCCCTAATGTACTGTACCACTGACCCCTCTAATGTACTGCACCACTGACCCCCCTAATGTACTGTACCACTGTCCCTCCCTAATGTACTCCACCACTGACCCCCCTAATGTACTCCACCACTGACCCCTCTAATGTACTGTACCACTGTCCCCCCCTAATGTACTGCACCACTGACCCCCTAATGTACTGTACCACTGACCCCCTAATGTACTGCACCACTGACCCCCTAATGTACTGTACCACTGACCCCTCTAATGTACTGCACCACTGACCCCCCTAATGTACTGTACCACTGTCCCTCCCTAATGTACTCCACCACTGACCCCCCTAATGTACTCCACCACTGACCCCTCTAATGTACTCCACCACTGACCCCTCTAATGTACTCCACCACTGACCCCTCTAAGGTACTGTACCACTGTCCTCTCTAATGTACTGTACCACTGTCCCTCCCTAATGTACTGTACCACTGTCCTCTAATGTACTGTACCGCTGTCCTCTCTAATGTACTGTACCACTGTCCTCTCTAATGTACTGTACCACTGTCCCCTCTAATGTACTGTACCACTGTCCCCTCTAATGTACTGTACCACTGTCTCCTCTAATGTACTGTACCACTGTCCCCTCTAATGTACTGTACCGCTGTCCTCTCTAATGTACTGTACCACTGTCCTCTCTAATGTACTGTACCACTGTCCTCTAATGTACTGTACCACTGTCCTCTCTAATGTACTGTACCACTGTCCTCTAATGTACTGTACCACTGTCCTCTAATGTACTGCACCACTGTCCCTCCCTAATGTACTGTACCACTGTCCTCTAATGTACTGTACCACTGTCCTCTCTAATGTACTGTACCACTGTCCTCTCTAATGTACTGTACCACTGTCCTCTCTAATGTACTGTACCACTGTCCTCTCTAATGTACTGTACCACCGTCCTCTCTAATGTACTGTACCACTGTCCCCTCTAATGTACTGTACCACTGTCCTCTCTAATGTACTGTACCACTGTCCCCTCTAATGTACTGTACCACTGTCCCTCCCTAATGTACTCCACCACTGTCCCCTCTAATGTACTGCACCACTGACCCCCCCCCCCCCCTAATGTACTGTACCACTGACCCCTCTAATGTAGTCTCTATTGTATTGTACCACAACAATAAGAAAATAACGAAGATCCCAGAACTCCCTGATCTTCTCACAGGGGATGGAGTGAAACCTCCACGGAGGGTCCCAGACTCTCCCACCCCTGTACCCTGTATACCGCATAATGCTACTATAAGGTAAGAAGAGAAGGCCGGTCATTTTATTGTTGTTGCCTCTCATATCGCTGAACACAAGCAGCATCCAGACACTATCGGGTCGCTGAAGGTCGAGGACTCTGCCGCTCCAGGTGCCAGGCGTCTGCTTTCTTCCATCCTCATAATGATGGTACATGAGGGTTACCAGCAAATATGGGGGTGACTCTACAGAACTTCTATGGACAAGAGATAAGTCTGTACCTGTGGAGATTCCTATTCCACTGGCCTGCTCCAATGCTGAGGAAACCGGATAATAGATGCACACTAAGCAGCCACTGGTTTTATACAAGTTCGGCTTCACTAAACCACAATCTGCACTTATGTTCAAGCTCGAACAACAGAACAAATAAAAACAAAAGATTCAACCTAGAACAAAGAAATACTCATTGATTTCCTGCGGATAAATGTTTTCTCTATATACACTTACAGTCACCGGTTTCCTTGGCAATGCATTGACGGGCCGGGCATAGTGTGTATAGTGAGGCGTATAGGATGTTATTCCTATATATATATATATATATATATATATATATATATATATATATATATACAGATGTAGCCTGTGTTAACTTGATCACAATGACGCATTTAACTCGACACTCTAATTGACTTAACACAGCTCGCTGACACAATTGTTGCGTCAAGGATCATGTTAACCCTGGCTACATCTGTATATATATATATATATATATATATATATATAGTGTATACATGGTGTTTTATCAGATCGAGCCCTCTGCCAGGAAGCAAACTCCACAGGGGGGCCCAGACCTCTCCGAGCCCCTACGTGTGAGATCTCCCACCCCCATAGTCCGAAAGGCATCGAGGCCCTGATAGCCGGATTCCCCCGAGCCATGTCGTGTTGGATCAGAGAAAATACGTAGACGGCCAGGGGCTGTAATTCCATAACAATGTACTTCTTTGCCAAGTTGGCGGCACTCTGTGGCTTGGTGCTCGTGGATGTCAATACGATTCCACACGAACAAATTCCCGGCACTCGATCAGCACTTCAATGGCAAAGTGATTTATTCATACTAGGAGGTGCACATACATACACAATGTCAGGACGCGTTTCGGCGTTACCGCCTTTCTTTCCTGCCTAATACACACTGGAGCGCTATCTCTACTTATAGGAAATTCCACTCATAATGATGACGCATCTCGATTCTCGTGTGGCGCTCCCAGATGACGTCAGCCGTTGTCTTGACAACACATAAACAAGTCCATTAGCGCAATTCCGTCTGAGATTGGATTACAGCCGCAACTAACAATGTGAACAAGGGTTAATACATAACACAACATAAATAAACAATAAAGATATTGAAGATAATCGCCTCCCCCACGTGTACCTCAGTCTCTTATAGTGACCTACAATAAATAGATAGAAAATACTTTAGTATTATAAAAATACATATAAATATGAAAATACAAAATAACAAAACAATCTTTAAAGTATCAAACAAGTGTAATAAATATACATAGTATCCAGGAACATTTTTCACATCAATGCTGAAGGCTCATACTCGCGATTTAACCCTCGAGGTTCCAGGGTGCGCAAAGTGTGAATCCAATACGCCTCTCTACGAGGCAACAGTTTTTTTACATCACCTCCTCGCTTAGCTGGGTATACTCTCTCGATAATTTGGAACTGTAATTGCGATACATTGTGATTGAAATCCCTAAAATGTTGTGGAATGGGGAGTAATGTGTTGCCGCATCTAATCGTAGATTTGTGTTTCGATATCCTGCTTTTAATCGGCTGCATTGTCTCCCTACATAGAGTTTACCACACGGACATCTAATTAGATAAATGACATTCTTGGTGTCACACGTGTGGTAACCTCTGATTTCAAACGATTTGCCTGTCTGAGGATGGAAGAAAAATCTGCCTTTAATTCCATTACTGCACAGTGCACAGCGCAGACACGGGGAAGTACCCTGCTTTCCTGGAGCCAGTGTCATCTGTACGCTCCCACTACTTTTCATACTATGTCCGTGTGGTAAACTCTATGTAGGGAGACAATGCAGCCGATTAAAAGCAGGATATCGAAACACAAATCTACGATTAGATGCGGCAACACATTACTCCCCATTCCACAACATTTTAGGGATTTCAATCACAATGTATCGCAATTACAGTTCCAAATTATCGAGAGAGTATACCCAGCTAAGCGAGGAGGTGATGTAACAAAACTGTTGCCTCGTAGAGAGGCGTATTGGATTCACACTTTGCGCACCCTGGAACCTCGAGGGTTAAATCGCGAGTATGAGCCTACAGCATTGATGTGAAAAATGTTCCTGAATACTATGTATATTTATTACACTTGTTTGATACTTTAAAGATTGTTTTGTAATTTTGTATTTTCATATTTATATACGGTTTTAACTAAAGTATTTTCTATCTATTTATTGTAGGTCACTATAAGAGACTGAGGTACATGTGGGGGAGGCGATTATCTTCAATATCTTTATTGTTTATTTATGTTGTGTTATGTATTAACCCTTGTTCACATTGTTAGTTGCGGCTGTAATCCAATCTCAGACGGAATCGCGCTAATGGACTTGTTTATGTGTTGTCAAGACAACGGCTGACGTCATCTGGGAGCGCCGCACGAGAATCGAGATGCGTCATCATTATGAGTGGAATTTCCTATAAGTAGAGATAGCGCTCCAGTGTGTATTAGGCAGGAAAGAAAGGCGGTAACGCCGAAACGCGTCCTGACATTGTGTATGTATGTGCACCTCCTAGTATGAATAAATCACTTTGCACTTGAAGTGCTGATCGAGTGCCGGGAATTTGTTCGTGTGTAATTCCATAACAAGTCACTGAGTTACCGCACATCCTGCCCGCATAACAAATGTACGACTATTGGCCCCCGGGGTAAGGAGATCCACAGAAATGCTACTCGAAGGTGGGAAGAGAAGCCAAGTTTGGTCTTCAAACATTCTAGGGGCCCTGCCAGATCCAATGGTACCAGAACCGTCTCCCTATGACCCCGTGACACAGTTTGTACCCCTCTTATGATTGTATTGGAGACAGGATGGAAAGAGGGTGCCTGGCAGGTATATGTGCTGGGGGCTCGGCAGGTATATGTGCTGGGGGCTCGGCAGGTATATGTGCTGGGGGCTCGGCAGGTATATGTGCTGGGGGCTCGGCAGGTATATGTGCTGGGGGCTCGGCAGGTGTATATGTGCTGGGGGCTCGGCAGGTGTATATGCTGGGGGCTCGGCAGGTATATGTGCTGGGGGCTCGGCAGGTGTATATGCTGGGGGCTCGGCAGGTATATGTGCTGGGGGCTCGGCAGGTATATGTGCTGGGGGCTCGGCAGGTATATGTGCTGGGGGCTCGGCAGGTATATGTGCTGGGGGCTCGGCAGGTATATGTGCTGGGGGCTCGGCAGGTATATGTGCTGGGGGCTCGGCAGGTATATATGCTGGGGGCTCGGCAGGTATATATGCTGGAGGCTCGGCAGGTATATGTGCTGGGGCTCGGCAGGTATATGTGCTGGGGGCTCGGCAGGTATATGTACTGGGGGTTCGGCAGGTATATGTGCTGGGGGCTCGGCAGGTGTATGTGCTGGGGGCTCGGCAGGTGTATGTGCTGGGGGCTCGGCAGGTGTATATGCTGGAGGCTCGGCAGGTATATGGGCTGGGGGCTCGGCAGGTATATGTACTGGGGGTTCGGCAGGTATATGTGCTGAGGTTCGGCAGGTATATGTGCTGGGGCTCGGCAGGTATATGTGCTGGGGCTCGGCAGGTGTATGTGCTGGGGCTCGGCAGTTATATGTGCTGGGGGTTCGGCAGGTATATGTGCTGGAGGCTCGGCAGGTACAGTATATGTGCTGGGGGCTCGGCAGGTATATGTACTGGGGGTTCGGCAGGTATATGTGCTGGGGGCTCGGCAGGTATATGTGCTGGGGGCTCGGCAGGTGTATATGTGCTGGGGGCTCGGCAGGTATATGTGCTGGGGGCTCGGCAGGTATATGTGCTGGGGGTTCGGCAGGTATATGTACTGGGGGTTCGGCAGGTATATGTGCTGGGGGCTCGGCAGGTATATGTGCTGGGGGTTAGGCAGGTATATATGGTGGGGTTCGGCAGGTATATGTACTGGGGGTTCGGCAGGTGTATATGGTGGGGTTCGGCAGGTATATGTACTGGGGGTTCGGCAGGTATATATGGTGGGGTTCGGCAGGTATATGTACTGGGGGTTCGGCAGGTGTATATGCTGGGGGCTCGGCAGGTATATATGCTGGAGGCTCGGCAGGTATATGTGCTGGGGGTTCGGCAGGTATATGTGCTGGGGGCTCGGCAGGTATATGTGCTGGGGGCTCGGCAGGTATATGTGCTGGGGGTTCGGCAGGTATATATGCTGGGGGTTCGGCAGGTATATGTGCTGGGGGCTCGGCAGGTATATATGCTGGGGGTTCAGCAGGTATATGTGCTGGGGCTCGGCAGGTATATGTGCTGGGGTTCGGCAGGTATATATGCTGGGGGTTCGGCACGTATATATGCTGGGGGCTCGGCAGGTGTATATGCTGGGGGCTCGTCAGGTGTATGTGCTGGGGGCTCGGCAGGTATATGTGCTGGGGTTCGGCAGGTATATATGCTGGGGGTTCGGCAGGTATATGTGCTATGGGTACGACAGGTATATATGGTGGGGTTCGGCAGGTATATGTACTGGGGGTTCGGCAGGTATATGTACTGGGGGTTCGGCAGGTATATGTGCTGGGGTTCGGCAGGTGTATATGCTTTGGGCTCGGCAGGTGTATATGCTGGGGGCTCGGCAGGTGTATGTGCTGGGGGCTCGGCAGGTATATGTGCTGGGGGCTCGGCAGGTGTATATGCTGGGGGCTTGTCAGGTGTATGTGCTGGGGGCTCGGCAGGTATATGTGCTATGGGTACGACAGGTATATATGGTGGGGTTCGGCAGGGATATGTACTGGGGGTTCGGCTGGTATATGTACTGGGGGTTCGGCAGGTATATATGGTGGGGTTCGGCAGGTATATGTACTGGGGGCTCGGCAGGTATATATGGTGGGGTTCGGCAGGTATATGTACTGGGGGCTCGGCAGCCATTGTCTCCCTTCCTGTCAGTCACGCTTGTGGCCTCAGAAAGTGTTTTCCCTGCGGTCACAAGTGGTCGCTTTGTCCTTGTGGGGGGTCTATATAGGAGCACACAGGGGGGTAATATAACAGGGGGAGCACACAGAGTGGCTATATATAATTGATGGGAGCACACACAGGGGCTATAGACTACTGGGGCTTTACAGAGGGGTCTATATACTACTAAGGGCAGCACACAGGGGGTCTATATACTACTTGGGGCAGCAGAATGGGGTCTATATACAACTGGGGGAGCACACAGGAGGTCTATATCCAAGTGGGGGAGCACAAAGGGGTGCTATGTACTATTGTGGGAGCACACAGGGGATCTATATACAACTGGTGGGGCACACAGGGGGTCTATATACTACTGGTGGGGCACACAGGGGGTCTATATACTACTGGGGGAACATACAGGGGTCTATATACTACTGGTGAGGCACACAGGGGGTCTATATACTGCTGGGGGCAGCACACAGGGGGTCTATATATAACTGAGGGAGCACACAGGGGTCTGTATACTACTGGAGGAAGCACACAAGGGGTCTATATACTTCTGGAGGAGCGCACAGGGGTCTATATACTACTGGGAGAGCACACAGGGTCTATATAATACTGGTGGGGCACACAGGGGGTCTATATACTACTGGGGGAACCACACAGGGGGTTTATACTGGAGGAGCACACAGGGGTCTATATTCAAGTGGGGGAGCACACAGAAGGTCTATATTCAAGTGAAGGAGCACACAGGGGGGGCTAAATACCACTGAGGGAGCACACAGGGGGGCTATATACAAGTGGGGAGCACACAGGGGATCCATATACTAGTGGGGGAGCAGACAGGGGGTATATACAACAGGGGGCAGCACACAGGGGGTATATACGACTGGGGGCAGCACACAGGGGGTCTATATGACTGGGGGAGCACACAGGGGGTCTATACGACTGGGGGCAGCACACAGGGGGTCTATATACAACTGGGGCAGCACACAGGGGGTCCATATACATAACTGGAGGAACACACAGGGGTCTATATACTACTGGGGAAGGCACACAAGGGGTATATACTACTGGTGGCAGCGCACAAGGGGTATATACTACTGGCGGCAGCGCACAAGGGGTATATACTACTGGCGGCAGCGCACAAGGGGTATATACTACTGGGGGCAGCACACAACGGTCTATTGTTGTGGAGCGCATGTCAAGGGCGGGGGGGACCCAGAAATGCCAAGACCGCCCCTGATTATAATGCACTCTTCTCTTGTCTTTTTTCGCGCTGCTTCCATTTCAGAACTTTATATTTGGAATCTTTATTATAATATCGTAAAAGTAAAACAAGTCAAATCCTGGGGGGAAATAGATGAAGCCCTCAGCTTTGCCGGTATAATATGCTAATAGCTGGTATAATATGCTAATATAATATGCTAATAGAGGATGGAGGAGGATTCCACCTTACATGCTGAGTCTCATTTCCAGGAACTTCCCTCCATTAGATCCTATGTGATTTCTAACATGGCCACTAGGGGTCTCCCTTCCCAAAAATCTGCTGTCCGCTCACCATCTCTAGCAGCAGAGGGACCAAGACAGATCATGGGGGACAGGGCTAGGCTAGTCCTATGTGGACTATGGGATTCCATCATAACCGGCCTGTTACCTCTGGAGAGACAGAATTTTGCCTGAAATGTAAACTTAAAGGGACTAGCTGGACAAATGTGACAAACGTTCCACAGGATAGCTCATCAGTCACTGGGTTGTTTACTGTGTAGCGGCAGCTTAGGTCCCCTTCAAGTAAACTGCAAATGGAGAAAATAAGAAATAGCTGTGTATCATGGAGGGGTGTCTCAGGGGCTTGGTGACAACAATGTACCAAAGCCGCCTATGTATCTAAACATCTTTATTAGACATGAGCGCCTCACCATCTCTGCAATCTGATCATCAGCCGGCTGCCTTGTACCTCACTGCCACTCCTCCCCAGGTGCTGGGAAAAGCTGGATCCAGTTCTGGGAAACTGTGAGACATTGTTTCTCAGCACCTGGGGAGGAACGGTACCTGGGGAACTGTGGCACGGAGCAGCAAACGGGGAGGAGTGGCACCCAGGAAGCAGCAGCACGGAGCGGCATCCAGGAAGAAGCAGCATGGGGGGCAGCAAGGAGTGGCACCTGGAGAAGAGCATCACGAGCAGTGGCACAGAGTGCCACCTGGGAAGGAGTGGCAGGAAAAGCGGCAACTGGGGAGAAACAGCACAGGGGGCAGCATGGAGTGGCACCTGGGGAGGAGCAGCATGAGGAGGGGCACGAAGTGGCGCCTGAGGAGGGGCACGGTGTGGCATCCGGGGAGGAGCTGCATGAGGAGGGGCACAGAGTGGAATTCGGGGAGGGGCAGCACGAGGAAGGACACAGAGTGGCATTTGGGGAGAAGCAACATGAGGATCGGCACGGAGTGGCACCCGGGAAGGAGCAGCAGGAGGAGGGGCATGGAGTGGCATCCGGGGAGGAGCAGCATGAGGAGGGGCCCAGAGGGGCATCCGGGGAGGAGCAGCACGAGGAGAGGCATGGAGTGGCACCAGGGGAGGAGCAGAACGAGAAGAGGCACAGAGTGGCACCAGGGGAGGAGCAGCATGAGGAGGGGCACAGAGTGGCACCCGAGGAGGAACAGCACGAGGAGGGACACGGAGTGGCACCTGTGGAGGAGCAACATAAGGAGGGGCACCGAATGGCACCCGGGGAGGAGCAGCAGGAGGAGGGGCATGGAGTGGCACCAGGGGAGGAGCAGCACGAGGAGGGGCACAGAGTGGCATCCGGAGAGGAGCAGCACGAGGAGGGGCACGGAGTGGCATCCGGGGAGGAGGAGCATGAGAGGGGCACAGAGTGGCATCCGGGGAGGAGCAGCATGAGAGGGGCATGGAGTGGCACCAAGCGGCAGTCAGTTACAAGGTATCTGGCTGTTGAGCACTTTGAGGAAACACTTTGCTTTGTCATTACTGTAAATTCGCTCATCTCTAATCTTTATGCTAAAACAGAAGAAATTGACTGAATAAGCTTCAGTTCCTGCCCCCCCTTTCTAGCTACTTACTAGCTAGGACCATATCACACGCCTCCTGCACTACTTGTTGACTTCCAAACTAGACTTGATATTTACTGACTGAGTTTCTCATTTTCCTGGATGTGACTTTGCATTAGGATTCGGCAATAAGCCTTGAAGGTATTTATTGGCTCATTGTATATCGTCGTGTTCACCTCGCTCAGTGACTCTAGGTACATTGTATTAGATACATGGATAGGCATAGTACCGGGGGGGGGGGGGGGGGGGGGTGATAGCAGATACAAAGTCTGTAAGGGGAGATGGCGGCCATAGTACTGGGGGGGGGGGGAGGGTGGTGATAGCAGATATATAGTCTGTTAGGGGAGATGGTATAGTACCGGGGGGTGATAGCAGATATATAGTCTGTTAGGGGAGATGGCGGCCATAGTACTGGGGGGGGGGAGGGTGGTGATAGCAGATATATAGTCTGTTAGGGGAGATGGCGGCCATAGTACTGGGGGGGGAGGGTGGTGATAGCAGATATATAGTCTGTTAGGGGAGATGGTATAGTACCGGGGGGTGATAGCAGATATCACGAGAAGCATGGTGCTACAGAGATGTCACTGGTGTCACAGTCATTGTGGATTCTGTCTACCCACTAACTCATCAAAAAACCTAAAACAAATAGATGTCATGTGGCCAGGGCCATTTCTAGGTAATTTTGACTACAGGGCGAATCTTGCTAAAATAATCCCCCCTGGGTAGTTCCCATAATAATAATCCCACCTGTGCTGTCCCCATAGTAATAATCTCCCTGTGCTTTCCCCATAGTAATAATCCCCCCTGTGCTCTTCCCCCATAGTAATAATTCCACCTATGATGTCCCCATAGTAATAATCCCCCCTGTTCTGTCCCTATAGTAATAATCCTCCCTGGTGCTGTCCCCATAGTAATAATCCCCCTGTGCTCTTCCCCCTTAGTAATAACCCCCCTGTGCTGTTCCCATAGTAATAATCCCACCTGAACTCCCTCCAATAGTAATAAATCCACCTGTGCTCCCTCCCATAGTAATAATCCCTGATGTGCTTCCACCCATGGTAAAAATCCCCCCTGTGCTCCCTCCCATAGTAATAATCCCCCTGTGCTGTCCCTATAGTAATAATCCCCCCTGTGCTCTTCCCCCATAGTATTAATTCCACCTGTGCTGTCCCCATAGTAATAATCCCCCTGTGCTCTTCCCCTATAGTAATAAGCCCCCTTGTGCTGTCCCCATAGTAATAATCCCCCCTGTTCTCCCTCCCATAGTAATAAGCCCCCCTGTGCTACCTCCCATTGTAATAATCCACCCTGTGCTTTCCCCCATAGTAATAATCCCCCTGTGTTCACCTCCATAGTAGTAACCCCCTCGGTGCTGTCCCCATAGTAATAGGCCCCTCTGTGCTCTTCCCATATTAATAAGTCCCCCTGTGCTGTCCCCATAGTAATAATCCCCACTGTGCTTTCCCAATAGTAATAATCCCCCCTATGCTGTCCCCATAGTAATAATCCCCCCCTGTGCTGTCCCCATAGTAAAAATCCCCACTGTGCTTTCCCAATAGTAATAATCGCCCCCTGTGCTGTCCCCATAGTAATAATCCCCCCCTGTGCTGTCCCCATAGTAAAAAGCCCCCCATGCTTTGTCCATATATTACTACTTCCCCCCAACTCAGGTTACAGGTGAGTCCGGATGGATGATTGCTCACAGGTGAGTCCTGATGGGTGAATCCTCATGGGTAATTGCTCACAGGTGAGTACTGATGGGTGAATCCTGACAGGTGAGTCCTGTGTGAGTCCTGATGGGTGATTCCTGACAGGTGAGTCTTGATGGGTAATTGCTCACAGTTGAGTACTGATGGGTGAATCCTGACAGGTGAGTCCTGACTGGTGATTCCTGACAGTTGAGTCCTGGTGGGTGATTGCTCACAGGTGAGTCCTGATGGGTGATTGCTCACAGGTGAGTCCTGATGGGTGATTGCTCACAGGTGAGTCCTGATGGGGGATTCCTGATAGGTGAGTCCTGATGGGTGATTGCTCACAGGTGAGTCCTGACAGGTGATTCCTGATGGGTGATTTCTCACAGGTGAGTCGTGATAGGTGATTGCTCACAGGTGAGTCCTGATGAGGGGATTCCTGATAGGTGATTGCTCACAGGTGAGTCCTGATGGGTGGTTCCTGACAGGTGAGGTGTCAGCTCTGGTGATGAGTCCTATGTGCTGTTATTTAGTTTCTTTCAGCTTTGCTCTTTATATTGGATGCTCTCGGTGAATGGTGCATGCTGGGATTTTACTTCAAGCACCAACACAACCTAATTCACGGCAAACGACTATTGTTACGATGAATATACTAAAAACGAGATGCATTGATCCAGCTCAATTGATTTTTGATGATTTGTGAACTGATTTGTGATTCTGGTGTTGAGGCTACAAAAGGCAAATTAACGTGTTTACGGTTCCTGTCGGTTTTCTCGGAGCAAACAATAGGCCAATCAGTTCCTGCATTGTGTGCCGGCGGATTTGGCAAATCAGTGTTTCCTGTCTGATGTGTCCTGGGCAGGATACACGGATAATAAATCCACCCGGCAAATGACGGAAACGGCAGCAACAGAAGCTTCTAGGACTTGTTCTCATTTTCCACCAGTTTTTCTCACCTCCATTTGGCGAGTGTTCTTGTAACCAGGGCCGACACGCCGGAGAAGACGGGGCTGAAGGGTTGAACGTCCGATCATTACTGAGAAACGGAAAGGTGTCACCTGCACAGAACCATCTGGCGGCTTTCCTCCCGACTCTTTTCATGCCGGACGAGAAGTTTCTGGGTCATTTAAACATTGTAATGAATTTCCTAAATACCTAAAATCTATTGGCAATCAATGTTTGTATCGGGGGCAGAATGGTGGCGGCCGCTGACACCGCTCCATCTCCATGGAGACCATTGTACCCGCCGGAGCAGGGATAAGGAGAGGGCCACATGGCTGACATTCTGACACCGGTACAAATCAATGGCTGCTCGGCTCTCACCTCCTCATCTCATCACTTCTTGTATTTGCAGACAGATCAGGAGCCAATGATTCACCCTATAGATGTCAGTGACATTCGCATCCAGCTGTCGCGGCACCTGACTGATCGGCGTGAATCTTCTCAGCAGGGCCCCAGGGAGGGAAGGCAGCGCGGAGTGCGCCACCTTCTGCCTCCCGACCACCTGCCGTGACGCCATCTATTCCTATAGTAAGAATCTTCGGCTGAGAGGAAGGAAATAATCCGCCCCATAAAGATTATTTGCAGAAAAAACGGAGAGAAGGAAATAAGAGAGAGGTGATGGCGTCTGAGCTGCGTTGCACCTCGCCATCCATGTCGCACATTACCGAGTGACAGAGCGCTCCCAGCCATACAGTCAGCAAAATGCTAATCTCCTCCCCGGTGGACCATAACGCTGGAAAGTAAACCATAGAGCGGAAGAAACGAGTGAGAAGAGAGGGACCGTGCGGGAGGGAAAGAACCGCTCAGTGGGGGATGGGAAGGCAACAATGCACGTCCACTCAGGAAGACATCACCACCGGGGACTGATTCATTTCTCAAGGCACAAGAGACAGAAAAGGACACAATGGATAGAAGCTTCCGGGCTGGAAACGGTGCGATAACCGCGGACATCGATGTCCTGGGGGACTCCGGGGTCACTGACGCCCCAGGCCAGGAATACATATATTTTCTTTCATATTTATTCATGGAGAGAAGCAGAATAAGTCAGCAACGGCCACCACTTATCTAGTTTATTGCTGAAAATCCAGACAACATGAAAGATTCCCACTATAGATGGTTACGAGCAAAACGCTCCCCGCACACAAGACCTGGATGTAAAGGGTTAATCAGACTCTTACATATACCCTTATATAAGGCTCCAGATGTGCGCCCCAAAACCAGCCCCCCCCCCCCATTAAGGAACTAACCGTCACCTGTGACACCCAACCGTCACCTGTGACACCCAACCGTTCTCCTTGAGTTCAGTAATTACTGTGTTTTGTTGGTCGATTTGTCATTGCCCCAACCAGCCACAATCCTGCTCCACACTGACGAGGGGCAAAAACCCTGAAACGGCTGTCTGTGGGTGGAAGCCTGCCTTGGCAAGCCCTTGTCATGATCGCAATACTCGCACCTTGAGTTAGACATTGACAAAAAGGGGCCACCCTGGTGTTTCCCTGTCTATGTTCCAATACTCGCAACCGAGTGGGACTTAAGGGGTTATTTATCAGGGTGGTGTGGTGCTCTCCCCATCATGGAGGCACCCCGTGGGAACAGGCTGGAGATATCTGGCTATCCCGTGTTTTGAGACTCGCAACCGAGGCTCCACGGACTCCTGTTTTGCATATTTAAATTCCTAGGGGTCACTGGCCTTAGGGGTCGCCAACCTCAGAGGTCACCGACCACAGGGGTCACCAGCCTTAGGGGTCAAAGGCCTTAGGGGTCACTGACCTCAGAGGTCACCAGCCTTAGGGGTCACTGGCCTTAGGGGTCGCCAACCTCAGGGGTCACCGACCACAGGGGTCACCAGCCTTAGGCCTCACTTGCACTTCCATGTACATCATCACAGCACATCTGCCAGGACTCCAGTATGGCAGAAGCATCGGACCGGACAAGAGCTGAGGGGTGAAGATGGGGATTTGCCCCCCATTCCGTGCCTCTCTGTCATGTTGTAGAAAGGCTGGATTCCCCCTTCCTTTCCAGCATACAAAGGGTTAACATGGCTGGGCTCTACGTCTCCTCTCTGCCAGCGTGGATGCTTGGCCAGATTTACCAAAACCAATGGATCCATAAACCCAGCAGATATGGGACTCCATGCTGGCATCCATTATTACGGTGCAGGGGGAAGTCGTCCCCTTTGTGCCCCTCCATATCAGATCGGGGATCCCCCTGAGGAGATCACATGACAATAGGGCAGGAGTACAATGCAAGGCCATGTATAAGAAAGACCGTCCCTGATGCCAATGGCAACCCATCCTAACAACATCTTTGTCCGGTTTCCTGCCCTGTGATTGGCTGCTATGAGGCTGCACCATAATTCTGCCCCAATGGGCTTTGTATCTCCTTGATTCTGAACTGGTCTCTGTAACTTTAACCCCTGTTCTTCCAGAGGGTCCTGGTACAGGGTATATAATATACATAATGGTGTCCTCTTGTAGCCGGATAGGATGATGGGTCAGCTCCCATACTTACCTGGGATTGTGATAAAGATGCAATGTCCCGCAATGTAGAACTATTGGGTTGGCTCTGGAGTCAGCCATTTCCATAGACCTAGAAGTGACTCTATATGACATGATATAACGGCCACTCACATAATCCTATGGACGTTACAAAGGAGGATAGCCGTCCATGCGATTGTTTGTCCCCTGGTGATATAGTGCATGTTGTCAGCCCCAGGGCTCCGGCACCATCGCTGCACGGGGAGCAGAGCGGACTGTCACAGCGGATGGGCAGGGGAATCGGGTGTCAGCTATTAATAGATTAGCACATGGAACGGCCATCAGATGACCCCCCCATTGGTGAAGCCCTCCTCTGTGTCACCTCCAGCCTATGGCGTTTCCGTTGCATGGAATTACATGGAATTGCTCTCACATTATCTCATTACCTCAGAGGAGTATATAGAAGTATATATTGTGCTCAATCGATGTTCAATCCAATGTTCTAAGACTCCAAGATGGAGGAAAACACTGGCTTTAAGGACACTAGGTAAAAAGTGGAAGTCCACAGCTCCAAGTAAAATGTAAAGTCTTTATTTAGAAATCCTCTTAACCCTTTGAGGACCAGGCTCAAAATGACCCAGTGGACCGCGCAAATTTTGATCTTAGTGTTTCTGTTTTTCCCTCCTCCCCTTCTAAGAGCTCCAGCACTCTCAGTTTTCTATCTACAGGCCATGTAAGTGCTTATTTGTTACAGGAATAGTTGTACTGTGTAATGGCGTCATTCATTTTACCATAACATGTATGATGGAACCCCAAATATATTATGTATGATGGAACCCCAAATATATTATGTATGATGGAACCCCAAATATATTATGTATGATGGAACCCCAAATATATTATGTATGATGGAATCCCAAATATATTATGTATGATGGAACCCCAAATATATCATGTATGACGGAACCCCAAATATATTATGTATGACGGAACCCCAAATATATTATGTATGATGGAACCCCAAATATATTATGTATGATGGAACCCCAAATATATTATGTATGATGGAACCCCAAATATATCATGTATGACGGAACCCCAAATATATCATGTATGACGGAACCCCAAATATATTATGTATGACGGAACCCCAAATATATTATGTATGATGGAACCCCAAATATATTATGTATGATGGAACCCCAAATATATTATGTATGATGGAACCCCAAATATATCATGTATGACGGAACCCCAAATATATCATGTATGATGGAACCCCAAATATATTATGTATGATGGAACCCCAAATATATTATGTATGATGGAACCCCAAATATATTATTTATGAAGATATAAATTGGTGAAATCGCAAAAAAGAATGCAATATGGTAACGTTTGGGGGGTTCCTGTGTCTACGTAATGCACTATATGGTAACAGCGACATGACACTATTATTCTATAGGTCTGAACACAACCATATGCAGGTTACACAGATTCTCTAATGTTATATATTTTTTTTAAATGAAATCCTTTTTTTTGGCAATTAATTATAAATAAAATGGGACTATTGTGACGCTTCTAACGGTTTTATTTTTTCACCTACGGGGCTGTATGTGGTGTAATTTTTTCCGCCATGATCTCTAGTTTTTATTAATACCATATTTGTGAAGATCGGACGTTTTGATCACTTTTTATTAATTTTTTTTTATATATAATGTAACATAAAATCGGTAATCCGCGCACTTTTTTCCCTCTTTTCGTGTACGCCGTTTACCGTTCGCAATGACGCTTGTTATATTTTCATAGATCGGACAATTACGCACGCTACGGTATATTATATGTTTATTTGTTTATTTATTTTTATATGTTTTATTTATATAATGGGAAAGGGGGGTGATTTCAACTTTTATTGGGGGAGGGGTTTTGGGGTTGTGTGTTAGTTTTTTTTTACACATTTGAAGTCCCTTTGGGGACTTTTACATAGATTAGTTTGATTTCTACACTGATGAAAGCTATGCCATAGGCCTCGCATTGATCAGTGTTATCGGCGATCTGCTCATTGAGCCTGCCTGTGCAGGCTCAGTGTAGCAGATCGCCGATCGGACCGCACGGAGGCAGGTGAGAGACCACCGGCAGTCCGTTTCAACGATCGGGACCCCCGCAGTCACACTGCGGGGGTCCCGATCGGTAAGTGACAGGGGACTCCCCCTGTCACTTACACTTAAACGCCGCGGTCGCGCCGCGGTCGCGGCGTTTAAGGAGTTAATGACACGCGGCAGCGCGATCGCTGCAGCGTGTCATTACCGGTGAGGTCCCGGCTGCTGATTGCAGCCGGCCCCCACCTGCTATGAAGCGCGCTCCGCTCCGGAGCACGCTTCATAGCGGGAGAAACACCCAGGGCGTACAGTTACGCCCTAGGTCGTCTGGGGACAGACTTCCATGGCGTAACTATACGCCCTGGGTCGTCTAAGGGTTAAAATCCAAACATAACAATAAAAAACACGCCGACGCGTTTCAGGACACTGGTCCCTTAATCATGGCAAAGAGGACACTACTTTGCCTAAATGGTGTGAGAGCCATTTGCCTATTCTATTCCAGTGCGGTGATCGTCTGATCGTTACGGGTCAAACTTTGGAAACCAAACCAGCCTCCCCTGTCGGGCGGAGCTGTAGTCTAGTACACAGCAGGATGTCGTTATATAATTTGATCAAACCATATTGCCCCATGTACCACGTGCAGGTCCCCTGGTTCACACGGGTCCCTACGCTAACTCCACACTGTGTCGGTCAGCGACCGCCAGCCCCGCAAAACATGCACATGCAGGAAAGGGTTTGGTCCTGTGACATTGGGGTTGCAGGGCCATTCCATGGCCTCCCTTCCCTGCATGTGCACGCTTTGCAGGGTTGGCGGTCACTGACCGACACAGTGTGAAGTTAGCGTAGGGACCTGTGTGAACCAGGGGACCTGCACGTGGTACACAGGGCAATATGGTTTGATCAAATTATGTACCGACATCCGGGCGTTGGTTTTTAAACTAGGCCTAGCGGCATTAGTGTCAGCCATAGGTGGGATGTCCATGTCGTATAACATGTTCCTATGTAAAGTGTTATATGTATTTCTCTGTAGCAGAGTAACTGGCCGGCAGAGAATGGGTTACACACCTTACACACTACACAATACACAGACTGTTAGGAAACAGTGACACCTACTGCCCTTAGTGGGAACTGCTCTAGGTAGTGTAGGAAGCCCCTAGAACTTGCTAGAAAGTGGGCGGAGTATGCTAATATGCTCCCCATAAAAGGTTTGCAGATGCAGCCTATAGCTGAGACAAGTCAGTAGCTGTTGAGGAGACAAGATCACCACAGGACAAAGTGAGGATAAGGTGCTGAGGGGAACAAGGAGAACGTGAGATTATAAGCAGAGCAGCAAGAGACCAGCTGGAGGGGAGACTAAAAGAGAGACTTGAGAGAAAGTCTGTCAGGTAATTCTTCCATAGTCAGGAAAGAGCCAGCACATCTACAGTCAGTGGGAATCCTCAGATCAGGAACCCGAGTGGATGGACTTGAGTGTTTAGGGAGCAGAGTTAACTTGAGGCCTCTGCACCCCTCTTTCTGAATTCGGGGGGGGGGGGGGGAGATTACCGTTACGAACCAGATTAGTTACGAACTTTCAAAAAGTTTGTGGCGAAGTTCGTTAAAACCGCAACGGCGTCGCAAAACTGTATTGTTTTCACAGAATGGAAGAGGATATAAGGAATTATTACTCCTATAATCCCTTTTATCCTTTTATTATGTGAATATCAAGGTGTGTGACGTCACTCCAGGAACAGGAAGTGCCTGAGCGTCCATGCTGTTTCTTATTGTGTGTCTAGACTGCAGAGAGAGAGGAGCTCCGTGCTAGTTAGGGAGGGAAAGCACATAGATAGATAGGCAAACAAGTAGATAGCTACAGGGAGGTAGAGAGAGGGAGAGAGAGATAGGCCGAGATAGGAAGTAAAAAACTTGTGATATCCAGAAATTAGTCAAACACCGATATATCACAAAATATCTTTATTACATGCTCGAAATAGTATAAAGCACAGGATAGTGGTTGGGGGGGGGGCAGAGGGTGTGTGACCACTAATCACAATCATTTATGCCAACAACAACCTTAGTATAAGAGGGAGTGCAGGCCGGACGCCCACAATTTATTCTATAACGTCAAGCCAGATGTTGGTCTCCCTGGCCAGGCTCCACACCGCCATCTTGGCCTCTTGGTGGTGGAGTCATGGTGCGCGCCTCCCTCAGATGAGCTTCTTCATTCTCTTCATCCGATGAGGCCTCTGCTGTTTGTTGAGCTTCTTCATCTCTGCTGACAAATGAATAGTGGACAAAATCTGTTATTACCAACATGTTAGCAACATTGTAACAATTCTCAAGAACCAATATGCATCCAATGCAGGATTTTACTTAGGCTTTTTGTGTCCTTTTTTATCCAGTATGTCCAATGTGTTAGCCAGGGGTGTAACTACCACTATAGCAGCCATAGCGGCTGCTATGGGGCCCAGCACATTTCTAGTTACGCCCCTGGTGTTAGCCTTACCTTTGCGCAGAATCTACACTATTGACCAACATTCACACACTGCTCCCCAAAAATGATGCTCAGGGAAAATAATATGTCTGCAAAGAAATAGTCATTTATTCTCACATCTGGCGCTAATTAGCCCTTGGCTTCCTAAAAATCTCACTTGAGAAATGAGTGGAACATTGTTAGGTCATATGTAATCATTGGGGCACATTTGTCGCCATTTATCCTGTCCGTGCTTTGTAGCTAAATCGAACTCCAGTTAGGTCGTACATCATCGACTTATTAAACAATTTTTAGTATCCAGTTAGGGCACGCTGCATTTATAAAGAATATTGAGTGTCCAGCAGGGGGAGCGTTATTGTTAGTAACTTTATTATTATCCAGTTCCAGAAATATATAGGTCCCCCTGCAGGAAGCTCGATGTATATAATCTAGGTGTACGTAACACGTCTATGTCTGCACACATAAGACACTGACCTACTACTCTCATCATCTGATCCTAGCATGGACAGATGCAATTAAGACACACACTTACTGGCGCCGTCTGCTGGCATTCAAAATGAAACGCAGCATTGGGGCAAAACGCAAAGAGCCGAGTTCTTCTTGTGAGGCCCCACGCCTCATCAGCTGCCGTCGCTCCCTGATGAATCTGTCCCTCACACTGGACCACCTGGTCTCCACATGTTTGGCTGAAAGCAAAAAACGTACAGAAATTAGTGATATATGAGCGTCAGGTGACCATAACAGTAGAGTTTCTTGTTTGACATAGTGGGTCAATAACTTACCAATGATCAACTTCTGTAATCTACTATGCTTGTCCCAACCTGGGTACACAATCCGGGCAACCTCCCTCCATGCGGCACTGCGCCTTAGCCGGCTTGTGTACCCAGGCGCAGGGCCGTCCCATAGCAGTGGCCGAGCATGGACCTTAATAAAAAGATAACTAAATAATATAAACCTCTTGCAAACAATGCTCGCTTGGTAAGGTAATAGCTAGTCGAGGCTTTTTCCTTCTTAGGGTACAAACACACACACCGTATACGCAGCAGATTTGATGTTGTGTTCAGTTATTTAGATCTAATCTGCTGCGTATTTATTGCGTATTTGTTGCGTATACGGTGTGTGTGTTTGTACCCTAACAAATATAAATGTCTAGTGCGGTTTAGAGCTAACCCTTATGGGCAAGCCATAGGAATTACACACATTCGTAGGGACGTGAACTACTATCAGCAATGTATGGTGACCAATGTAGTCACACAGGGCAATGGGTGGGGGCAAAAATCCATAATAAACATTTAGCTTCGTCATAAATAAAGATCATTCGTGACTAACTTGTAATTGAGAAATTAGGAAGGAAAGAGCCTTTAACAACACATATATAAAATGAAGCAATGTAAAGTACCGGGACAGAATGTAAGCGTTATTGAGAACAGATATCTGATATATTCGAAGACCAGACCTGTACATTTAATCTTGACACTAACTCTAAAAAATACATCAAGTGACTGTCACACACATCGCTTCTCAGACTCACAATGATAAGCCAAAAAGCGGTAAGCTGTAAGAACTCCACCTATGTCAACATTTATTAACTCATTAATGGCAAGGCGTTATCAAATACTCACTTGTAAGATTAGTCCATAAATGTCGATGAGTGATTTATCGATAACCATATCTGCCTCCATCGATTTGCCTTCGCAGTTCTAAATAAGCTAATTGAGTGAATTCTTTTCACTCTTCAGATGTGAACATACAGAAAATGGCGAAATAACCTTGGCATATACACACAGGAACAAAAGAATGATACATTTGTTATTTTGTTTCTCAAAACAATCATGTGACCCCCTAGATGCAATTGTATCATGGCCAGTGAACCTGCTTCGTAGGAGTAAGTAGATTTAGTTTGTCAGAACTTTGTAAGCCGAGGAACAAAAATAGAAATATAATCATCACTAGCAGTAGTGGATTATAATAGGGGCGTTTTGGGCGGCAGCCCGGGGCCCTGAGCTCCTGGGGGGCCAATGACCACCCAAAAAGACTTATACTTTCAGTGGTGTACTGTCTCCTGGCTACACTTCCGCCATGATTTGCAAAAGATCACTGTTTTTTATGGCAATTTTGCACAAATCAGGACATCAGGACAGGACAGGCTAGTGCTTCCATAGTTACAGTGGGGTGGGGGGTGAACAGCCCGGGGCCTATGGTAAAGTTAATCCGCCCCTGATCACTAGTAGTCTGTTTTTAATTATACTGGCCTGTAATCGATCAACTGCTGCCTCATCCTCCTCAAGTAGCCTCTCCTTAATAATACTGGCCTGGAATCAATCAACTGCTGCCTCATCCTCCTCAAGTAGCCTCTCCTTGATAAGACTGGCCTGGAATCGATAAACTGCTGCTGCCTCCTCCTCCTCAAGTAGCCTCTCCTCAATAATACTGGCCTGGAATCGATCAACTGCTGCCTCCTCCTCATATAGCCTCTCCTCGATAATACTGGCCTGGAATCAATAAACTGCTGCCTCCTCCTGCTCTTCTAGTAGTCTGTTTTTAATTATACTGACCTGGAATCGATCAACTGCTGCCTCCTCCTCATCAAGTAGCCTCTCCTCAATAATACTGGCCTGGAATCAATCAACTGCTGCCTCATCTTCCTCAAGTAGCCTCTCCTCCATAATACTGGCCTGGAATCGATCAACTGCTGCCTCCTCCTCAAGTAGCCTCTTCTCAATAATACTGGACTGGAATCAATCAACTGCTGCCTCCTCCTGCTGCTCAACTTGTCTCTTCTCAACAATACTGGACTGAGAGGCGAGCAATCTACTGCTGCCTCCTCCTGGTTCTCGACTTGTCTCTTCTCAACAATACTGCCCTGGGTGCAATCAAGTGCTGCCGCATCCTCCTTGTAAACTTTTTTTTCCAATATTTTTTTTCACTATTTTGGCACTTTTATTCACTATATTTTATTAATTTTATTCCTATTATTATTTTTTTTTTCCCTCATTATTTTTGGATTTTTTCCCCCCACTTTTTTCACTGTAATAGCAACTGCAACTAAACGAAACTATACCCTATCACACTCTCACTATTGTAGCTGCAATTATTCAGCAGTTAGAGCAAGGTTCGTTTTCGGTTCGGTTTGGACCGATCCGAAATTCACGAAAGTTCGCCGAATCGAACCGAACCAAACTTTTCAAAAGTTCGCTCATCCCTAATTAGGACCCCTGGATACCTCTAAGACCTGAAAGATGTGGCCGGAGGCCCAGCCTAGTAACTGAAAGCAGAAAGCTCCCTAGCTGACAGGGAGGGAAACAGACTCAAGCACCATTGGGGGAGAGGTCCACAGGATCACGGTGCTCACCAGCGTCCCACACGTAGTGACAGACCAAGGTCTGAGGCCGATCATCTCTCCACACACCACCATCTCTCCATACACCACCACCATCTCTCCACACACCACCATCATCTCTCCACACACCGCCACCATCTCTCCACACACCACCACCATCTCTCCATACACCACCACCATCTCTCCACACACCACCATCATCTCTCCACACACCGCCATCATCTCTCCACACACCACCATCATCTCTCCACACACCACCATCATCTCTCCACACACCACCATCATCTCTCCACACACCACCATCATCTCTCCATACACCACCATCTCTCCACACGCCACCATCTCTCCATACACCACCACCATCTCTCCACACACCACCATCATCTCTCCACACACCACCATCTCCCCACACACCACCATCTCTCCATACACCACCGCCATCTCTCCACACACCACCATCATCTCTCCACACACCACCATCATCTCTCCACACGCCACCATCTCTCCACACACCGCCATCATCTCTCCATACACCACCATCTCTCCATACACCACCGCCATCTCTCCACACACCACCACCATCTCTCCATACACCACCACCATCTCTCCACACACCACCACCATCTCTCCACACACCACCACCATCTCTCCCCACACTGCCATCTCTCCACACGCCGCCATCTCTCCACACACCACCATCTCTCCATACACCACCGCCATCTCTCCACACACCACCATCTCTCCACACACCGCCATCTCTCCACACACCACCATCTCTCCACACACCACCATCTCTCCACACACCACCATCTCTCCACACACCACCATCTCTCCATACACCACCGCCATCTCTCCACACACCACCATCTCTCCACACACCACCATCTCTCCACACACCACCATCTCTCCATACACCACCGCCATCTCTCCACACACCACCATCTCTCCATACACCACCGCCATCTCTCCATACACCACCGCCATCTCTCCACACACCACCATCTCTTCACACACCGCCATCTCTCCACACACCACCATCTCTCCACACACCACCATCTCTCCACACACCACCATCTCTCCACACACCACCATCTCTCCATACACCACCGCCATCTCTCCACACACCACCATCTCTCCACACACCACCATCTCTCCACACACCGCCATCTCTCCACACACCGCCATCTCTCCACACACCACCATCTCTCCACACACCACCATCTCTCCACACACCACCATCTCTCCATACACCACCGCCATCTCTCCACACACCACCATCTCTCCACACACCACCGCAATCTCTCCACACGCCACCACCATCTCTCCCCACACTGCCATCTCTCCACACACCACCATCTCTCCATACACCACCGCCATCTCTCCACACACCACCATCTCTCCACACACCACCATCTCTCCACACACCACCATCTCTCCACACACCACCATCTCTCCACACACCACCATCTCTCCACACACCACCATCTCTCCATACACCACCGCCATCTCTCCACACACCACCATCTCTCCACACACCACCGCAATCTCTCCACACGCCGCCATCTCTCCACACACCACCGCCATCTCTCCACATCACCATCTCTCCACACATCACCATCTCTCCACACACCACCATCTCTCCATACACCACCGCCATCTCTCCACACACCACCATCTCTCCACACACCGCCATCTCTCCACACACCACCATCTCTCCATACACCACCGCCATCTCTCCACACACCACCATCTCTCCACACACCACCATCTCTCCACACACCACCATCTCTCCATACACCACCGCCATCTCTCCACACACCACCATCTCTCCACACACCGCCATCTCTCCACACACCACCATCTCTCCACACACCACCATCTCTCCACACACCACCATCTCTCCATACACCACCGCCATCTCTCCACACACCACCATCTCTCCACACACCACCGCAATCTCTCCACACGCCACCACCATCTCTCCCCACACTGCCATCTCTCCACACGCCGCCATCTCTCCACACACCACCATCTCTCCACACACCACCATCTCTCCACACACCACCGCCATCTCTCCACATCACCATCTCTCCACACACCACCATCTCTCCACACACCACCATCTCTCCACACACCACCATCTCTCCACACACCATCATCTCTCCACACACCACCGCCATCTCTCCACATCACCATCTCTCCACACATCACCATCTCTCCACACACCACCACCATCTCTCCACATCACCATCTCTCCACACATCACCATCTCTCCACACGCCACCATCTCTCCACACGCCACCATCTCTCCACACGCCACCATCTCTCCACACACCACCGCCATCTCTCCACATCACCATCTCTCCACACACCACCATCTCTCCACACACACCACCATCTCTCCACACACCACCGCCATCTCTCCACAGAACACCACCATCTCTCCACACGCCGCCATCTCTCCACAAACCACCATCTCTCCACACACCACCATCTCTCCACACACCACCATCTCTCCACACACCACCATCTCTCCACACACACCACCATCTCTCCACAAACCACCGCCATCTCTCCACACATCACCATCTCTCCACACACACCACCATCTCTCCACACACCACCGCCATCTCTCCACACAACACCACCATCTCTCACCACACTGCCATCTCTCCACACGCCACCATCTCTCCACACACCAACATCTCTCCACACACCACCATCTCTCCACACACACCACCATCTCTCCACAAACCACTGCCATCTCTTCACACATCACCATCTCTCCCCACACTGCCATCTCTCCACACGCCACCATCTCTCCACACACCACCGCCATCTCTCCACACACCACCATCATCTCTCCACACACCACCATCTCTCCACACACCACTGCCATCTCTCCACACACCACCACCATCTCTCCACACACCAACATCTCTCCACACACCACCATCATCTCTCCACACACCACCATCTCTCCACACACCACCGTCATGTCTCCACACGCCACCATCTCTCCACACACCACCGCCATCTCTCCACATCACCATCTCTCCACACATCACAATCTCTCCACACACCACCATCTCTCCACACACCACCACCATCTCTCCACACACCACCATCTCTCCACACACCACCACCATCTCTCCACACACCACCGCCATCTCTCCACACACCGCCATCTCTCCACACGCCACCATCTCTCCACACACCACCATCTCTCCACACACCACCATCTCTCCACACACCACCGCCATCTCTCCACATCACCATCTCTCCACACACCACCATCTCTCCACACACCACCGCCATCTCTCCACACAACACCACCATCTCTCCCCACACTGCCATCTCTCCACACACCACCACCATCTCTCCACACACCACCATCTCTCCACACACCACCATCTCTCCACACACACCACCATCTCTCCACAAACCACTGCCATCTCTCCACACATCACCATCTCTCCACACACCACCACCATCTCTCCCCACACTGCCATCTCTCCACACGCCACCATCTCTCCACACACCACCGCCATCTCTCTACACACCCCCATCATCCCTCCTCACACCTCCGTCTCTCCAAACATCAACATCTCTCCACACCACCATCTCTCTACACACCACCATCTCTCCACACATCACATCTCTCCACACACCACCGCCATCTCTCCACACACCATCTCTCCACACATCACCATCATCCCTCCACACACCGCCATCTCTCCACACATCACCATCTCTCCACACATCGCCATCTCTCCACACACCACCATCTCTTCACACATCACCATATCTCCACACACCACCATCATCCCGCCATACACCACCATCATCCCTCCACACACCGCCATCTCTCTACACACCACCATCATCCCTCCACACACCACCATCTCTTGACACACCTCCACCATCTCTCTACACACCACCATCTCTCTACACACCACCATCTCTCTACACACCACCATCTCTCCACACACCACCATCTCTCTACACACCACCGCCATCTCTCCACACACCGCCATCATCCCTCCACACACCACCATCATCCCTCCACACACCACCATCATCCCTCCACACACCACCATCTCTCCACACATCATCGGACTCTCCACACACCGCCACCATCTCTCCACCCACCACCATCTCTCCACACACCACCTACCTCTCTCCACACATCATCGGACTCTCCACACACCACCATCTCTCCACACACCACCATCTCTCCACACACCACCATCTCTCCACACACCACCACTCTCCACTACCTCTCTCCACACACCACCATCTCTCCACAAATCACCATCTCTCCACACATCACCTACCTCTCTCCACACGTCACCATCTCTCCAAACACCACCATCTCTCCACACATCACCTACCTCTCTCCACACATCACCATCTCTCCACCCACCACCATCTCTCCACACACCACCATCTCTCCACACATTACTCTCCCCACACACCACCTACCTCTCTCTCCACACCACCATCTCTCCACACACCACCTACCTCTCTCCACACACCACCATCTCTCCACAAATCACCATGTCTCCACACACCACCATCTCTCCACACATCACCTACCTCTCTCCAAACATCACCATCTCTCCACACATCACCTACCTCTCTCCACACGTCACCATCTCTCCAAACACCACCATCTCTCCACACATCACCTACCTCTCTCCACACATCACCATCTCTCCACCCACCACCATCTCTCCACACACCACCATCTCTCCACACATTACTCTCCCCACACACCACCTACCTCTCTCTCCACACCACCATCTCTCCATACACCACCTACCTCTCTCCACACACCACCATCTCTCCACAAATCACCATGTCTCCACACACCACCATCTCTCCACACATCACCTACCTCTCTCCAAACATCACCATCTCTCCACACATCACCTACCTCTCTCCACACGTCACCATCTCTCCAAACACCACCATCTCTCCACACATCACCTACCTCTCCACACATCACCTACCTCTCTCCACACATCACCATCTCTCCACCCACCAACATCTCTCCACACACCACCATCTCTCCACACATTACTCTCCCCACACACCACCTACCTCTCTCTCCACACCACCATCTCTCCACACACCACCTACCTCTCTCCACACACCACCATCTCTCCACAAATCACCATGTCTCCACACACCACCATCTCTCCACACATCACCTACCTCTCTCCAAACATCACCATCTCTCCACCCACCACCATCTCTCCACACATCACCACCATCTCTCCACACATCACCATCTCTCCACACACCACCATCTCTTCACACATTACTCTCCCCACACACCACCTACCTCTCTCCACACACCACCTACCTCTCTCCACACACCACCATCTCTCCACACACCACATACCTCTCTCCACACACCACCATCATCCCTCCACACACCACCATCTCTCCACACACCACCACCTACCTCTCTCCACACACCACCATCTCTCCACACACCACCATCCCTCCACACATCACCACCATCTCTCCACACATCACCATCTCTCCACACACTACCATCTTATCACACATTACTCTCCCCACACACCACCATCATCTCTCCACACACCACCATCTCTCCACACACCACCTACCTCTCTCCACACACCACCATCTCTCCACACACCACCTACCTCTCTCCACACACCACCATCTCTCCACACACCGCCATCTCTCCAGTAACCCAGTCAGTAAGGGCCCTATTCCACCGGACGATTATCGTTTGCATAATCGTTAACGATTAACGATCTCAAACGACCGCTATTGCGAAAGACCTGAAAACGTTCACTCATTTTCATGGAACGATAATCGTTACTTATGATCGTAATTGCGATCGTTTTTCTTCGCTATTTATTCGCTATTGCGTTCATATCTATTGCGAACGACCGAACAATGTCTTATTCAATGCGAACGATTTGCGAACGAGCAATGATAAAAATAGGTCCAGGTCTTATAAAGCGATCAACGATTTCTCGTTCGGTCGTTAATCGTTAACTGCATTTCGACCGAACGATTATCGTTCAGATTCGAACGATTTAACGATAATCTGAACGATAATCGTCCGGTGGAATAGGGCCCTAAGGCTGGACGTGACCCCCTCCCCCCAGTGAGCAGAAAGCCGCCATGACTGGGGAAACAGGACTGACAGGGTTAATTTTTAGGTACAGGGCAGAGAGCGGGAGTAGTTAAGGGGTTTCTAGGGGGTGGGAGTAGGTGGAGCTGGAGGGGTTAAAGGGGTAGTGCGGCGCTCAGAAATTATTCACAGAATAACACACATTACAAAGTTATACAACTTTGTAATGTATGTTATGTCTATGAATCGCCCCGTTCCCCGTGTCCCACCACCCCCACCCATGTACCCGGAAGTGTGGTGCGCTATACATTACCTGATCCATGTCACTGCCGCCCGTCCCCCCCTCCGCCGCGTCACAACTGTGCTCAGCCGCGATTGGCTGAGCACAGTTATGTTCATCCAATCACGGCTGAGCATCGGATGACGCTGCAAAGGGCGGCCGACATTCGGGACAGTCGGAGCTGTTCGCCGTCCGCCCGAAGAAGAGGTCACTCACTGAACATCGGAGACGGATGTCGGCACGTGACAGGTAATGTATAGCGCACCACACTTCCGGGTACACGGGCGGGGGTGGTGGGACACGGGGAAGGGGGCCATTCACAGACATAACATACATTACAAAGTTGTATAACTTTGTAATGTGTGTTAGTCTGTGAATAATTTATTACCGCCGCACTACCCCTTTAAATAGGGCTTGGTGCTCTCCTCATGTAACACTTGTGAGGAGAGCTGCCATAGAGTTGAGTGCAGAGTGTTACCTGGATTCCCAGATGTCCTAGATGTCGCTGTCGGCGCTTTTAGAAGATCTTCGGGAGGCGGCTGCCTCCATGGATGACCCGGGGTGGCTGGAGCAGCAGGTTCTGGCTGCCATCCTTCCCCCTGCTCCTCCTGACGCTGGTGAGGGGCCATTGGCAGTGATCCGCCACGCTGCGGGTGCAGCTGTTCACCCGCCCGCTCCTTGCTCTCCCTCTCATCCCCCCCTCCGTCAGCATAGCACCGGCGGTCCCACCCGCCTGTTTGGCTGAGCCTTAAAAAGTGTTTCCCGGAGCCGGGCCACAGCATGGGAGCCCCTCCGGGGACCCTTCAAGGGTTCGGGGTCCCGTTGGCCCAGGACAAAACAGAGGGTCCGGCAACTGTGCTGAACTTCCTGGGGATCACTATTGATTCCTGTAGGATGGAGTGCAGGTTGCCCGTGGAGAAGCTTGAGGCTCTGAAGGTTGAGGTGCGGCGAGCTCAGGTTTGCGTAAGATTCCTTTGAGAGAATTGCAGTCCCTGTTGGGCAAATAAATTTTTCCTGCAGGATTATGCCTATGGAGCGGGTGTTTTCCGGCGTTTAGCTAGGGCGACGGTGGGAGCGCGGGCGCCTCATCGTTTTATACGCCTGACTAGGGAGCACTGCGCTGAACTGGCCATTTGGGAGGGGTTTCTGGACACCTACAATGGCAGGTCCTTGATGATTGCCCCGGTGGTGGATAGTTTTGACTGGGAGTTGTACACGGACGCGGCGGGCAGTGTGGGGTTTGGGGCATATTGTCAGGGGGAATGGTGCGCTGGGCCGTGGCCGCGGTTGTGGGTTGAGTCTGGTTTGGTGAGCAACCTAGCCCTCCTGGAGTTTTTCCAGTTGTTTTCACTGTGACAACGTTGCAGTGGTTACGACGATTAACTCGGGCTCGGCCTCTTCCCCCCCTGTGATATCTCTTCTGCGGCAGTTGGTTTTGTGTTGTTTGTCTTTGAATGCGTGGGTAGTGGCAGTGCATGTGCCTGGAGTCTCTAACACGGTGGCTGATTCTCTTTCTCGCCAGCAGTGGGAGCGTTTCCAGTCCTTGGCTCCGGAGGCCGCCGGGGAGGGGATCGCCGCAAGGGACCTCATCCGGTCGTCTTTGGCACCAAGTACTTGGAGGTCTTATTCTGGTGTTTGGGCGGAATGGGAGGCTTGGCTGGAAGGGTTGGGGGGTAGTGCAGTCTGATGGTGAGCGTACGATGGCGGTGTTGAGTTGGTTGGGTTGTGCGGCCGCCAACGGCTGGTCGGTGGCCAAAGTAAATCTTTTTATGTCAGCCTTGGTTTTTTGGTTCAGGTTGAGGGGTTTGCGTGATGTGACGAAGGAGTTTTTGGTGGTACAGGCTCTTCAGGGTTTCCGGAGGGGGAGGGCGAGAGTGGATTCACGTCGGCCAGTGTCATTTGCACTTCTGGAGCGTTTGATTTCGTGTCTGGCTGGGGTCTGAAGTGCGGATAGTGAGGTGTTGTTGTTTAGCCTGGCTTTTGCTTGGGCTTTTTTTGGTGCGCTGAGAGTTGGGGAGTTGGTGTCCCCGTCGGGTAAGCGGTCAGGGGGGTTGTTACGGGAGGACGTAGTCTTGGAATCTGATAGGGTGAGGTTCTGGATCAGGAGGTCCAAGACCGATTAGGTTGGCAGGGGTCGGCAGGTTGTTCTGAGGGCTCTGTCTGGATCTTCAGCATATCCGGTGCGTTGTCTGCAGTGTTACTTGGAGGTAGGGGGTGACGGCAGAGGCCCTTTGTTGCAGCATCTAGGGGGTGCCTCTTTGTCTCGTTTTCAGTTTACCGCTGTTTTCCGGTGGTGTCTAGCAACTTTGAGTTTGGATGAGTCGGCGTTTGCTCCGCATTTGTTTTGGATAGAGGCGGCAAGTTGGGGTTTGGGGGGTCGTGCGGCGCATAGGGTGGTGGAAATCGGGACCTTACAGGTCCTATGTGCGGCCTCACCTGGTGTAGGTTTTTTGTTGGTAGGTTTGGGTGTCATTTCGTTGTTTTCTCTATGTGTTTGTTTTCTGTTTCAGATGGCCCCCTCTTGGTGTGGATTATGGGCCACTCTTAAGTGGCGCGTGGAGCGTAGCGGGCGGATATCCGGACGGACGTTTGTCAGCTAAGTTTTGCTGGGAATGAGGCAGTGGTTCGGTGGCTGGGCGTGCTGGTCTTGCATGTCGGAGGGAATGCAAGAACTCCTGCGAAGGCCTCTCCAGCTCCCTATGCCGCACCACAAATCCCCCATTTCTGGCCACAAAGCGGCCCACGCCCTTGTTTATTTTGGCCCAAGCCCTATTAAGAGCCTCCACTGACCGCCCCTGCCGCCAGGACTGCCTACCCACCATATCCGACCATATCAAAAAGATGCTGGGAAATGCAGACCAGAGCCTAAGCATGTCCAATTTAATGTCACGCGCCAAGGCCCTGGATGTCCGCACCCCCAAGTAATTTCCTCCGGCATGTATAACAAGAATGTCCGGGGCCCTATCCATGTTGGCATAGAAATGAACCAAAGGCAACAGCCGGGACCACAGCAACCCCTTGGACCCCAACCACGGCACCTGAGCTTCACTGTGCCCCAAACCTAACTGCCGTCCAGTGGGCCGCACGTCCGCCCGGAGGGCTCCCCAGTGAACATAGGAATGCCCTACGATCCATATGAGGCACCGCGGGAGACCTGCAAAACACAACAAACAAAGTTATACAACAACTGCCCCTATCCCGAAGCCACAGCACTACCTATTCACAATAAATGAGGACGTATGTACAGCCCAACGCCCAATCCGTCTAATAACATCCAGGGCCAACCCCCATCGAGCCGCCTCCGTAGCCGCCCCCAATCCAGAATGAGTGGGAACTATAAACCAAAGGATCCAATCCCACCTCCGCCAAACATAACCCGAACACCCCAGCAAACTGAAACTTTGACAAGTACTCACCAGTACCGTGTATCAGCAGCGGCCCTCCCCCGGCCGGCCGCACCCCGGCAAACTGCCGTAAACACTAGACCAGCACCTCCCACATCATCCCACAGCAAACCCCCTGCCCTTCGTTTACTAGGCGACACAAGCTCCGACACCCGAAATGCCCCAAAAAATGCAAGAGAGAAAGCCAAACGAAACAGCAGCAGCAGCTCCAACTCGGACACACACACCCTGCGCAGCTGCTCCCCCAACACTCCCAACAACTGGTAAGACACCGGCCGGCGTCCATCCCTCACCACCACACCTTTTCGAAACCCCTTCATGGCCTGCCGCACCAAGAATGCTTTGGTAGCATCCCTAAAGCCCTTGGCCTTGAACCAAAAAGCGATCGCCGACAAGCGACGGCTCATAGCCGAGGGGGACATCCCACTCCCAAACGCCCGGCCTATAAAAAAAGCAAGCACATCTCACCATCCGAATCCCCCACACTGTGCAACTCACCCAGTAGCTCCTCCCATTCACCCCAAAAACCGACTGCCGCACCAGCGACGCCTCTATGCCACGGTCCACAGCCACTCCCGGCACTGCACCCCTTCCACATCCGCCGCTGGGGCCAACTCCCGAAACCGTTCCCACTGGAAGCGAGAGAGAGCATCAGCCACTTCATTATGAACTCCCGGCACATGCACAGCAGTGATATGAGCATTCAGTTCTAACCCCCTAAGCACCAATTGCCGAAGCAACCGCACTACAGGCGGGGAATGCGCCTCCGGCCAGCTACGTACACACCAGTGTCCCTGAAAATATGCTCCAAATCCAAAACTACCCGAAGCGTCGGTAAACAACTCCATATCCCCGTTCGAAACCACACTCCCCATCATCACCGACCTCCCATTGTAAGCTGTCAAAAACCCCCTCCAGATCTCCAAGTCCTCCCGCAACTCCACAGGCAAATGGACGTAATGGTGTGGCAGCGGCCAAATGCCTGCAGAAGACCCGCCCCATGGGCATGATCCGGCATGTAAAATTGAGGCGACCCAACAGTGACTGCACCTCCCGCAGACGGAGTTTCTGACGACGACAGGCGTCCTCCACTGCCCCCACCAACTCACACAGCTTCTCCGCCGGCAGCCTGCACTCCATGAGCTCAGTATCAATTTTGATCCCCAGAAACTTGATAACCGTGTGCAACAAACTCGCTCCGTGTGCAACAAACTCACGGAAATTCATGATCTTTTCATCACTAAAACCTTCACCCTTCTGGCTCTCACTGAAACCTGGCTACAACCATCTGACACTGCTTCCCCTGCTGCTCTATCCTATGGTGGTCTTCTTCTCTCTCACACCCCCAGACCTGAGGGTAGGCATGGTGGAGGAGTTGGTGTTCTTCTCTCTCCGCAGTGCACCTTCCAGGTCATCCCCCCTGAGCCCTCACTCTCTTCCTCGACCACTTTGCCACCTGGCTCCCTCATTTCTTATCTGCTGAACAGCCCTCCCAGGCCCAGCAGCCCCCAGACTGTCGCCGGGGACCCTGCTAGCTCCACCATACTCTGCCCCAGCAAGTCCTGCATCCCCTTAAAAAACCGCTGCAGATCCCCCATACTAACAGATATGTCCCCCCCCACCCCCAGTGTTGGTGGAGTTGGTGGTCCACTCACCCGACCGCGGCGGGGCTGGTGTCCAGGAGGCCGTCACTCCACTCGCTCCTGGAAGCTGGTCCTCTCCGTCATCGCCACCCCTTGTAGCACTAGGGGCACGCAGGTGCACCCCCGCCCTTCCGCTGGCCTGACTGCCCCCTGGACCTTGGATAGCGGACCGCATTCTGCCTCCTCCCGACCTCCTGGTTGCCGCCGGAGCCGCCGATTCTAGAGGCACAGGGGACCCTGGGCCTCCGCTTCCGGTCTCCTCCTTCTCCACGCTGGACGTACTGGGGGCGGGGCTGACGTCCACGCTCCCATGCTGCTCTCTCCGCACTTCCGGTCTCCAGCAAGATGGCCGCCGGCCCACCACTTCCGGTGAGACCGCAGCGTTCTCCCGGCCCGGCGAACCTCCGTCCGCCTCTGCAGCTCGCCTCCGCACCTGAGGTGGAGGTGATGGGGAAGATCGCTGCCACTCCCGCCGCCGGCCCCGCACCTCTCCCCGGGCCGCGGCCATCTCCAGCCTCTGCCTCGTCCCACCGGCGCTGCCGGCTGCATTCCTCCTGGCAGGACGCTGAGGAGCAGGCGAAGGGGATCCACTCACCCTCCTCAATCCGCGTCGAGCCCGCCCTGTGCCCGGAACATCAGCAGCAGGGGAAGTCGCCTCCAATCTCTTCTGACCACGCCGACCAGGGGTGCAGGAGTGCAGGTCGCTCCCCCGGCGCCGCCGCCTCCATCTGCTGGCGGGGATTCCTGGGTCCTTATAGCAGTTACATGGTCCATTCGCAGATGGCGCCCTGTGACCTGTCCATATACATCAGGACGTTCCTGGGTCCTTCTAGCTGTGACACTGTCCGTGGAGAGATGGCGCCATGTAACCTGTCCGTATACATCAGGACGTTCCTGGGTCCTTATAGCAGTCACATGGTCCGTGGGCAGATGACGTCCTGTAACCCAGTGGCGTAGCTACCAGGGTCGCAGCGGTCGCCGCTGCGACCCAGCCCGCTACGAGGGGGGGCCTGCGAGGGCCCCCCCTTGCCACTGCACGGCCCCCCCATGGATCACTCTTGTGACCGCAAGCATTATTTTGCATGCGGTCACAAGAGCGGGCTCGTCCGGGCCCCCGGCTGATGCTCGGCTGCCAGGGGTGTCCCATCTTATCCTTGGCAGCGCGGCGCATCTGTGAGCTCCCTGTGCCGCCTGGGGCCCTGATTTCCGGCACAGGAAGCGCACGTCAGAGACGGTTCCTGTGCTGGAAGTCCCAGCTCCGGCGTACAGGGAGTTCACTGATGCGCCGCGCTTCCGGGGATAGGATGGGACACCCCTGGCAGCCGCGCATCAGCTGAGGACCACACAGCACCTGGAGAAGAAGAGAATCGCTGGGGGAGCGGGTTGTCAGGTGAGTTTGTGTGTTTGTTTGTTTTTTTAATCCTGCTTAGCATAGAGGAAAGGGGGGGAAGAGAAGAGGGGGGCATCTATAATGGGGGGAGAGGGGGGCATCTATAAGGGGGGGGGAGAGGGGGCCATCTTCAAGGGGGGAGAGGGGGCCATCTATAAGGGGAGGGGGGAGAGGGGGGCATCTATAAGGGAAGGGGAGAGGGGGCATCTATAATGGGGGGGAGAGGGGGCATCTATAATGGGGGGAGAGGGGGCATCTATAATGGGGGGAGAGGGGGGCATCTATAAGGGGGGGGAGAGGGGGCCATCTTCAAGGGGGGGAGAGAGGGGGCATCTATAATGGGGGAGAGGGAGCCATCTATAAGGGGAGGGGGGCATCTATAAGGGGAGGGGAGAGGGGGCATCTATAATGGGGGGAGGGGCATCTATAATGGGGGGAGAGGGGGGCATCTATAAGGGGGGGCAGAGGGGGACCATCTATAAGGGGGGCAGAGGGGGCCATCTATAAGGGGAGAGGGGGCATCTATAATGGGGGAGAGGGGGGCATCTATAAGGGGAGGGGGAGAGGGGGCATCTATAAGGGGGGTGCAACATGCAGTGGGGGCCATCTATATATACTATAAGGGGGTCACATGGTGTCAGGGCTACCCACTAAATGAGGGTGTAAAGGGGCCAATACAGATGTGCAGTGTGTAGAGAGATGAGGATGGTGTCAGTGTGAGGAGCCTAATATGTCTGTCTGGCAGATTCTGTGGATTCGTGGCTCGGAGAAGTTCTCATAATGGCCCAGGGCAGATGGAGAAGAAGATGAAAAGGGAAGAACTCCGATCAGAGAAGACGTCCCCTGTGTCACTGTCACTGGATATAACTGCACTGTAATGTATATGGTGTATACAGCCTGTGTAGAGCTGTGTCCACCTCTATATGACTGTATAAGGTCATAATGATCTGTGTACAGTGGATTCAGTAGCAGCGGTGGTGGTATCAGTCAGTATGTGGTGGTATTAGTCGGTATGTGGAGGTGTTAGTCAGTATGTGGCGGTGTTAGTCAGTATGTGGCGGTGTTAGTCAGTATTTGGTAATATTTGTTACGTGTTATCTGGTACTGTGTTTTATTGGTCTTTGTATACTGGATTTGGTCAGTAACAATGTGGTGGTGATGGTTGTTGTGTGGCGGTAATATTTGCCCCTTGTATACAGGTATTATTGGTAATATTGGTCTCAGTATACAGTAACATTGGTACTTGGTAATATATATGGTGATAATATTTTCACTTCCTATATGCTTGTGTTATTGGTAATATCTGTCTTGGAGTATATATATATATATATATATATATATATATATATATATATATATAGTAGACATGTCACTGGAGATGTGTTCGAGGGGGTGTACATCTCACCTAGGTTGAGGCGCACGGTGAGATGGTGAGTCCAGGAGGGATCTGTGCTCAGCAGTGCTATGCTGCTGAGTTATTATTTATTTTTATCAGGCCTGGATGTTACATGGAATGGCGGGTAGGTTGGTAGTGGGACTCACCATTCCCTCCCCCCGATCCAGTTTGGGTTTTGCCATCAGGTGAGCAATCAGCCTGAGAAGGTAAGAGCTCCACAGAGCTGCAGGTGGTCGCTCTCAGCCAGGGGTGATCAGCCTGCATGCTGTGTATGGTGGGAGCTGGAAAGAATACAGCCGCTGCTGGGGCTTATTCACACCGTGCGATACCGCGGATTGAAGTGTCAGACAGGTGACCTGCTTGTTAGTAAGTGCCTAGACGGGCAAGACCTTTTTGTTTTGTTTTGTTCTTAAAAAGCGCAGTGTTGCTGTACTTATGTTTTCTGGACTTTTTATGCTGCCAATAAACGCCAAGCTGTTATTCTAAAAAGCCAAGTCTGTTGTGAACTGTGTCCAAACCCACCATCCCCCGGGAAGATCCCTACAATATATACATGCGATGCCCTGACCCGTGGGGGCCACTCCGCAGTGCAGGTGTTACTAGCAGGCAGGAACCGGGGCAGCTGTGGGATGTAGAGTAGTCACGGTTAGGGCACGAGGGTGGCACAGCTGTAGGCCGGTCTGCGGTACTATGCGGGTGATGATGGGCATGCGATTCTTCGCTGTACCTAGTCGGGGCACCAGTATACGGACACCAATGCCAGGGTTCAGTAACAGCGGGGGTTACACTTTTATTGTAACTGAGGTAACTGGTAGAAACAGTCTACTCCGGATGCAACCGGGTATATAGCAGACTTATATAGACAGAGCTAAGGTGGTGCTGCATAGGCTGAGGTGAAACGTGCCGGATGATGGGAGTAGTAGTTAGAGAAGAATAGAGATGCTGGGTGGATTTAGAGTACTTGCGGTATGAATCTTGACTTGATGAGGAGATGAATAACAGGAACGACACCCAGATGAGAAGATACTCCAGGCACCTGAGCAGACGGACAGCCAGGATCTGTTACAGCAGAGCACCAGCCACTCTTCTGAAGGTGAAGAGAGACACAAACACACGACCTCCTTGCTTGGGAGCAGGGGCCGGAACTAACTAGCAAGGGGAAGTCACATGGTACTCCTGGCCAAAGCTAGACAGCCATTGGAGGAACCATGGTTACGGGGCACGGTCACATGATCACCAGCCTTTGCATACCACTGCACACACAGGATATACATGAACCTGAGAGTAATAGGGATTACACAGTAAACCGTTGCAGTGCATATAGTTTCCAGGACAGGCATGGCTATAGTAATAAAAGTGAACTTAAAGTGAGAAACAAGCAGCCTGTTCTGGGACACTGCATACACACACACACATACACCTACCAGTAGCATCACTTGGTCGTGAAAGAGGGGGGGTCCCAAGTTGGCCTCTTGCACCAGGGCCCAGGAGACATTAGCTACACCCCTGCTGTAACCTGTCCGTATACAGCAGGACGTTCCAGGGTCCTTATAGCGATGACACGGTCCGCGGAGAGATGGCGCCATGTAACCTGTCCGTATACATCAGGACGTTCCAGGGTCCTTATAGCAATGACACGGTCCGCGGAGAGATGGCGCCATGTAACCTGTCCGTATACATCAGGACGTTCCAGGGTCCTTATAGCGATGACACGGTCCGCGGAGAGATGGCGCCATGTAACCTGTCCGTATACATCAGGATGTTTCTGGATCCTTCTAGAAGTCACACGGTCCGCAAGCAGATGGCGCCATGTAACCTGTCCGTATACATCAGGACGTTCCTGGATCCTTCTAGCTGTGACACGGTCCACGGAGAGATGGCGCCATGTAACCTGTCCGTATACAGCAGGACGTTCCTGGATCCTTCTAGCGATGACACGGTCCGCGGAGAGATGGCGCCATGTAACCTGTCCGTATACATCAGGACGTTCCTGGATCCTTCTAGCAGTCACACGTTCCGCGGGCAGATGGCGTCCTGTAACCTGTCCGTATACATCAGGACGTTCCTGGATCCTTCTAGCGGTGACACGGTCCGCGGAGAGATGGCGCCATGTAACCTGTCCGTATACAGCAGGACGTTCCTGGATCCTTCTAGCAGTCACACGGTCCGCGGGCAGATGGCGTCCTGTAACCTGTCCGTATACATCAGGACGTTCCTGGATCCTTCTAGAAGTCACACGGTCCGCGGAGAGATGGCGCCATGTAACCTGTCCGTATACATCAGGACGTTCCTGGGTCCTTCTAGCTGTGACACGGTCCGCGGAGAGATGGCGCCATGTAACCAGTCCGTATACAGCAGGACGTTCCTGGATCCTTCTAGCAGTCACACGGTCCGTGGAGAGATGGCGCCATGTAACCTGTCCGTATACAGCAGGACGTTCCTGGATCCTTCTAGCGGTGACACGGTCCGCGGAGAGATGGCGCCATATAACCTGTCCGTATACGTCAGGACTTTCCAGGGTCCTTATAGCGATGACACCGTCCGCGGGCAGATGGCGTCCTGTAACCTGTCCGTATACATCAGGACGTTCCTGGATCCTTCTAGCGATGACATGGTCCGCGGAGAGATGGCGCCATGTAACCTGTCCGTATACGTCAGGACGTTCCTGGATCCTTCTAGCGATGACATGGTCCGCGGAGAGATGGCGCCATGTAACCTGTCCGTATACATCAGGACGTTCCTGGATCCTTCTAGAAGTTACACGGTCCGTGGAGAGATGGCGCCATGTAACCTGTCCGTATACATCAGGACGTTCCTGGATCCTTCTAGCGATGACATGGTCCGCGGAGAGATGGCGCCATGTAACCTGTCCGTATACATCAGGACGTTCCAGGGTCCTTATAGCGATGACACCGTCCGCGGGCAGATGGCGCCATGTAACCTGTCCGTATACAGCAGGACGTTCCTGGGCCCTTCTAGCTGTGACACGGTCCGTGGAGAGCTGGCGCCATGTAACCTGTCCGTATACAGCAGGACGTTCCTGGATCCTTCTAGCGGTGACACGGTCCGCGGAGAGATGGCGCCATATAACCTGTCCGTATACATCAGGACGTTCCAGGGTCCTTATAGCGATGACACCGTCCGCGGGCAGATGGCGTCCTGTAACCTGTCCGTATACATCAGGACGTTCCTGGATCCTTCTAGAAGTCACACGGTCCGCAGGCAGATGGCGCCATGTAACCTGTCCGTATACGTCAGGACGTTCCAGGGTCCTTATAGCGATGACACGGTTCGCAGGCAGATGGCGTCCTGTAACCTGTCCGTATACATCAGGACGTTCCTGCGTCCTTATAGCGGTGACACGGTCCGCGGAGAGATGGCGCCATGTAACCTGTCCGTATACATCAGGACGTTCCTGCGTCCTTATAGCGGTGACACGGTCCGCGGAGAGATGGCGCCATGTAACCTGTCCGTATACAGCAGGACGTTCCTGGGTCCTTATAGCAGTCACACGGTCCGCGGGCAGATTTCGTCCTGTACAGGGCCGTTTCTAGAGACGGGCGGGCCGGGCGACCGCACGGGGCGCCGACAGCTAGGGGGCGCTGGTGGGCACTTAGCTGTGGAACCCCCGGCCGCTCGCCCCATCACCTGGAAAGACTGTCCTCCGATCGCCTGCCCGCTGGCCCGTAGCTCCGCCGCCGGCCGATAGCTCCGCCCCCAACCCGCCCTAGCTCCGCCCCCGGACCACATGTAACTCCGCCCCCGGACCGCTCGACCCAGCCGAGCACATGCAGACATCTCCCTCCAGCAGCGCAGTGACGTCATGGAGAGAGAAGATGTGTGCAGGGGCGGCAGCGGAGGAGAAGAGGAGAGTATAAATAAAGTGAGTATAAAGTCAAAATAAGGTGAGTATAATGTTTTTTTGTGTGTGTGTGTGTGTTTGGCAATGCAGGGGGGAGCAGAGGGGATTGGTACTATGGGGGGGGGGCACAGGGGGGATTTTTTTTATGGGGACAGCACAGGGGGATTACAGGGGGTGGTCACACAGCTCTCCCCTAATCCTGTATGTCAGTATAATGGAGGTCAATCAGCTCTCTGCATCCTGTATGTCAGTGTAATGGAGGTCACCCAGCTTTCCCAGCATCCTGTATGTCAGTGTATAATGGAGGTCACCCAGCTTTCCCAGCATCCTGTATGTCAGTGTATAATGGAGGTCACACAGCTTTCCCAGCATCCTGAATGTCAGTGTAATGGAGGTCATCCAGCTTTCCCAGCATCCTGTATGTCAGTGTAATGGAGGTCACCCAGCTTTCCCAGCATCTTGTATGTCAGTGTAATGGAGGTCACTCAGCTTTCCCAGCATCCTGTATGTCAGTGTAATGGAGGTCACCCAGCTTTCCCAGCATCCTGTATGTCAGTGTATAATGAAGGTCACACAGCTTTCCCAGCATCCTGTATGTCAGTGTAATGGAGGTCACCCAGCTTTCCCAGCATCCTGTATGTCAGTGTAATGGAGGTCACCCAGCTCTCCCCTAATCCTGTATGTTAGTGTAATGGAGGTCATCCAGCTCTCTCTTAGCATCCTGTATGTCAGTTTATAATGAAGGTCACACAGCTTTCCCAGTATCCTGTATGTCAGTTTATAATGAAGGTCACCCAGCTCTCCCAGCATCCTGTATGGCAGTGTAATGGAGGTCACACAGCTCTCCCAGCATCCTGTATGTCAGTGTAATGGAGGTCACACAGCTTTCTCAGCATCCTGTATGTCAGTGTAATGGAGGTAACCCAGCTCTCCCAGTATCCTGTATGTCAGTGTAAACGAGGTCACACAGCTTTCCCAGCATCCTGTATGCCAGTGTAATGGAGGTCACCCAGCTTTCCCAGAATCCTGCATGTCAGTGTAATGGAGGTCACCCAGCTCTCACAGTATCCTGTATGTCAGTGTGTAATGGAGATCACACAGCTTTCCCAGCATCCTGTATGTCAGTGTAATGGAGGTCACACAGCTCTACCAGTATCCTGTATGTAAGTGTAATGGAGGTCACCCAGCTCTTCCAGTATCCTGTATGTCAGTGTGATGGAGGTCATCCAGCTCTCCCAGTATCCTCTATGTCAGTGTAATGGAGGTTACACAGCTCTCCCAGTATCCTGTATGTCAGTGTAATGGAGGTTACCAAGCTTTCCCAGTATTCTGTATGTCAGTGTAATGGAGGTCACCCAGCTCTCCCAGTATCCTGTATGTCAGTATAATTGAGGTCACTCAGCTCTCCCAGTATCCTGTATGTCAGTGTAATGGAGGTCACCCAGCTCTCCCAGTATCCTGTATGTCAGTGTGTAATGGAGGTCACCCAGCTCTCCCAGTATCCTGTATGTCAGTGTGTAATGGAGGTCACCCAGCTCTCCCAGTATCCTGTATGTCAGTGTAATGTAGGTCACCCAGCTCTCCCAGTATCCTGTATGTCAGTGTAATGGAGGTCACCCAGCTCTCCCAGCATCCTGTATGGCAGTGTAATGGAGGTCACACAGCTCTCCCAGCATCCTGTATGTCAGTGTAATGGAGGTCACACAGCTTTCTCAGCATCCTGTATGTCAGTGTAATGGAGGTAACCCAGCTCTCCCAGTATCCTGTATGTCAGTGTAAACGAGGTCACACAGCTTTCCCAGCATCCTGTATGCCAGTGTAATGGAGGTCACCCAGCTCTCCCCTAATCCTGTATGTCAGTGTAATGGAGGTCACCCAGCTCTCACAGTATCCTGTATGTCAGTGTGTAATGGAGGTCACACAGCTTTCCCAGCATCCTGTATGTCAGTGTAATGGAGGTCACACAGCTCTACCAGTATCCTGTATGTAAGTGTAATGGAGGTCACCCAGCTCTTCCAGTATCCTGTATGTCAGTGTGATGGAGGTCATCCAGCTCTCCCAGTATCCTCTATGTCAGTGTAATGGAGGTTACACAGCTCTCCCAGTATCCTGTATGTCAGTGTAATGGAGGTCACCCAGCTCTCCCAGTATCCTGTATGTCAGTGTAATGGAGGTCACCCAGCTCTCCCAGCATCCTGTATGTCAGTGTGTAATGGAGGTCACCCAGCTCTCCCAGTATCCTGTATGTCAGTGTGTAATGGAGGTCACCCAGCTCTCCCAGTATCCTGTATGTCAGTGTGTAATGGAGGTCACCCAGCTCTCCCAGTATCCTGTATGTCAGTGTGTAATGGAGGTCACCCAGCTCTCCCAGTATCCTGTATGTCAGTGTGTAATGGAGGTCACCCAGCTCTCCCAGTATCCTGTATGTTAGTGTGTAATGGAGGTTACCCAGCTTTCCCAGTATCCTGTATGTCAGTGTGATGGAGGTCATCCAGCTCTCCCAGTATCCTGTATGTCAGTGTAATGGAGGTCATCCAGCTCTCCCAGTATCCTGTACGTCAGTGTTATGGAGGTCATCCAGCTCTCCCAGTATCCTGTATGTCAGTGTAATGGAGGTCACCCAGCTCTCCCAGTATCCTGTATGTCAGTGTAATTGAGGTCACCCAGCTCTCCCAGTATCCTGTATGTCAGTGTAATGGAGGTCACCCAGCTCTCCCCTAATCCTGTATGTCAGTGTAATGGAGGTCACCCAGCTCTCCCAGTATCCTGTATGTCAGTGTAATGGAGGTCACCCAGCTCTCCCCTAATCCTGTATGTCAGTGTAATGGAGGTCACCCAGCTCTCCCAGTATCCTGTATGTCAGTGTAATGGAGGTCACCCAGCTCTCCCAGTATCCTGTATGTCAGTGTAATGGAGGTCACCCAGCTCTCCCAGTATCCTGTATGTCAGTGTAATGGAGGTCACCCAGCTCTCCCAGTATCCTGTATGTCAGTGTAATGGAGGTCACCCAGCTCTCCCCTAATCCTGTATGTCAGTGTAATGGAGGTCACCCAGCTCTCCCCTAATCCTGTATGTCAGTGTAATGGAGGTCACCCAGCTCTCCCCTAATCCTGTATGTCAGTGTAATGGAGGTCACCCAGCTCTCCCAGTATCCTGTATGTCAGTGTAATGGAGGTCACCCAGCTCTCCCAGTATCCTGTATGTCAGTGTAATGGAGGTCACCCAGCTCTCCCAGTATCCTGTATGTCAGTGTAATGGAGGTCACCCAGCTCTCCCAGTATCCTGTATGTCAGTGTAATGGAGGTCACCTAGCTCTCCCAGCATCCTGTATGTCAGTGTGATGGAGGTCACACCTTGCAGACTTTCCTGCACCAAGCAGCAGAATTACTATAGTTTAGGAGCCTATAGAAGGGAAAAGGGAAGGAAGCTGCTGGATAAGTGCGGAGCCTGAGATGTCTGTCTGGCAGGTTCTGAAGACACGAATTGTAGCTGTAAGAAATCATCCTGGAGGTCTGGGCCGGTTGGAGAGGAAAAGGAAAATGGCGCCTCAGATCAAAGAAGACGTCACCTGTGAGTCCCTGTATGATGATTTTGTATTCAGTTGAACTCTTAGGGGTGCAACACCGCTCTATGCCGTAATACACACACTGCTTCTTCCTAATAACCCCATTCCTGCTGAAAGCCCCCCTTCCTTCTCCAGGGCTGAATTAAGTGAGGAGGGGGGGGGGGGGGGGGGGCGCTTTTATCAAGATTCGCCCTGTTGCCAAGATGATATAGAAACTGCCCTGGTCCTGTAACCTGTCCGTATACATCAGGACGTTCCTGGGTCTTTATAGCAGTCACACGGTCCGCAGGCAGATGGCGTCTTGTAACCTGTCCGTATACAGCAGTCACACGGTCCGTGGGTAGATGGCGTCTTGTAACCTGTCCGTATACAGCAGTCACACGGTCCGTGGGCAGATGGCGTCTTGTAACCTGTCCGTATACAGCAGTCACACGGTCCGTGGGCAGATGGCGTCTTGTAACCTGTCCGTATACAGCAGTCACACGGTCCATGGGCAGATGGCGCCCTGTAACCTGTACATATACAGCAGTCACACGGTCCGTGGGCAGGTGGCGCCCTGTAACCTGTCCGTATACAGCAGTCACACGGTCCGTGGGCAGGTGGCGCCCTGTAACCTGTCCGTATACAGCAGTCACACGGTCCGTGGGCAGATGGCGCCCTGTAACCTGTCCGTATACAGCAGTCACACGGTCCATGGGCAGATGGCGTCCTGTAACCTGTCCGTATACAGCAGTCACACGGTCCGTGGGTAGATGGCGCCCTTTAACCTGTCCGTATACAGCAGTCACACGGTCCGTGGGCAGATGGCGTCTTGTAACCTGTCCGTATACAGCAGTCACACGGTCCGCAGGCAGATGGCGTCCTGTAACCTGTCCGTATACAGCAGTCACACGGTCTGCAGGCAGATGGCGTCTTGTAACCTGTCCGTATACAGCAGTCACACGGTCCGTGGGCAGATGGCGTCTTGTAACCTGTCCGTATACAGCAGTCACACGGTCCGTGGGTAGATGGCGCCCTTTAACCTGTCCGTATACAGCAGTCACACGGTCCGTGGGCAGATGGCGCCCTGTAACCTGTCCGTATACAGCAGTCACACGGTCCGCAGGCAGATGGCGTCCTGTAACCTGTCCGTATACAGCAGTCACACGGTCCGTGGGCAGATGGCGTCTTGTAACCTGTCCGTATACAGCAGTCACACGGTCCGTGGGTAGATGGCGCCCTTTAACCTGTCCGTATACAGCAGTCACACGGTCCGTGGGCAGATGGCGCCCTGTAACCCGTCCGTATACAGCAGTCACACGGTCCGCAGGCAGATGGCGTTTTGTAACCTGTCTGTATACAGCAGTCACACGGTCCGTGGGCAGATGGCGCCCTGTAACCTGTCTGTATACAGCAGTCACACGGTCCGTGGGCAGATGGCGTCCTGTAACCTGTCCGTATACAGCAGTCACACGGTCCGTGGGCAGATGGCGCCCTGTAACCTGTCTGTATACAGCAGTCACACGGTCCGTGGGCAGATGGCGTCCTGTAACCTGTCCGTATACAGCAGTCACACGGTCCGTGGGCAGATGGCGCCCTGTAACCCGTCCGTATACAGCAGTCACACGGTCCGCAGGCAGATGGCGTTTTGTAACCTGTCTGTATACAGCAGTCACACGGTCCGTGGGCAGATGGCGCCCTGTAACCTGTCTGTATACAGCAGTCACACGGTCCGTGGGCAGATGGCGCCCTGTAACCTGTCCGTATACAGCAGTCACACGGTCCGTGGGCAGATGGCGCCCTGTAACCTGTCCGTATACAGCAGTCAGGGCCGGGACAAGGAGTTTTGGTGCCCTAGGCAGAGAAGGCAAATGGCGCCCCCCCCCCCTCCCCAAGCCACTGTTATCAGAATTGGCGCGGCACAGACCGTGTAAAGCCCAGAAAGTGCCCTCACACTGTATTACGAGCCCCAGTACATTCGGTAGTTATCTTATAACATTCTTACCACCATACAGTGATTACATATTGCCTCTGGAGAAAACCAAAAGATATCACTAATGATACCATTGAGTAATACCGCCACACCGTGGCCACTATCACTACAACCCAGATAACAGAGTGCAGTTACATCCAGTTCCTCACAAGTGACGTCTTCTCTGATCAGAGTCTTTCACATTTTCTTTTTCTCTCCATCCAGCCTGGGCCACCTTGAAGTCTTCTCCTGGCTGTGAATCTTCTCTCTAGAATCTGCCAGAGAAACATTTTAGGCTCCAGCACATACAGTAGTTAGGTCCCCTGTACCCCTATATGGCCCCATAGTTTTAAGGTGTCCCTGTGCCCCCACTTAATAATTAGGTATGCTCTGTGCCCCAGTATATTAGTAAGGTCCCTCTGTGCAGTCCCAATGTGTTATAGACCCCTGTGTGCTGTCCCCAGTAGTATATAGAGCCCCTGTGTGCTGCCCCCAGTTGTTTATATATCCCCTGTGTGCTGCCCCCAGTTGTTTATATATCCCCTGTGGGCTCCACCAGTTTTGTGTGTGTGTATATATATCCACTGTGTGCTCCCCCAATTGTATATATATCCCCTGTGCGCTCCCCCAGTTGTGTATATACATATCCCGTGTGCTCTCCCAGTTGTATATATATATCCCTTGTGTGCTGCCCCCAGTATTATATAGACCCCTGTGTGCTGCCCCCAGTAGCATATAGACCCCCTGTGTGCTGCCTCCAGTAGTATATAAACTCCTGTGTGCTGCCCCCAGTAGCATATAGACCCCCTGTGTGCTGCCTCCAGTAGTATATAAACTCCTGTGTGCTGCCTCCAGTAGTATATAGATGCCTGTGTGCTGCCCCAGTTATATATAGACCCCTGTGTGCTGCCTCCAGTTATATATAGACCCCTGTGTGCTGCCCCCAGTTGTATATATATGTGTATATATATATTCATGGATATACACACAGACACACACTTTTCTGCATATATATATATATATATATATATATATATATATATATATATACTCACACACACAGGCACATACTTATGTATACACACACATTTATGTACAGTTAATACTTACACACACAGAGGCACACACATTTATGTACAGTACACACACAGGCACACACTTATGTATATATATTCACACACACACTCACTCTCTTATCTATACACACCACACTCACATGTATACACACACTCACACTCTTATGTATACACCACACATACACACCACACTCACATGTATACACACACTCACACTCTTATGTATACACCACACATACACACCACACTCACATGTATACACACACTCACACTCTTATGTATACACCACACATACACACCACACTCACATGTATACACACACTCACACTCTTATGTATACACCACACATACACACCACACTCATACTCTTATGTATGCAACACACACACACACACTTATGTATACACACACACTCTCTCTCTCTTATGTATACACACACACACACACACACTTATGTATACACACACACTCTCTCTCTCTTATGTATACACACACACACACACACTTATGTATACACACACACTCTCTCTCTCTTATGTATACACACACACACACACACACTTATGTATACACACACACTCTCTCTCTCTTATGTATACACACACACACACACACTTATGTATACACACACACTCTCTCTCTCTTATGTATACACACACACACACACACTTATGTATACACACACACTCTCTCTCTCTTATGTATACACACACACACACACACTTATGTATACACACACACTCTCTCTCTCTTATGTATACACACACACACACACACTTATGTATACACACACACTCTCTCTCTCTTATGTATACACACACACACACACACTTATGTATACACACACACTCTCTCTCTCTTATGTATACACACACACACACACACACACTTATGTATACACACACACTCTCTCTCTCTTATGTATACACACACACTTATGTATACACACACACTCTCTCTCTCTTATGTATACACACACACACACTCTTATGTACACACACACACACACTCTTATGTACACACACAGACACAAAACAGCTACCTCTCAGCTAGGTTGCTTGCACTTTCTGTCCTCACCATCCTGGGACTGTCATGGAGGGGTCTGCTGATGATGATGATGATGCAGAGATGAGCAGCTGACAGGAGAGGCAGGGGCAGACACTTCCTGGTCCCCCTGTGTGGCCTCTGCAGGCTGCCCTTCCTCCCCTCCTCCTCCTCCTCCCTGGCCCGACAGCCGAGCAGCTCCCAGAGCCTGGAGGATGTGCAGCGGGGGATGTGAGTAATGCTGCACAGTCCCCCATGCTGGTGTCCTGGAGCAGGTCAGAGCCTCCTGGCTGTGGGAGCTCAGCAGAGCAGTGTCCAGCAGGGAGCCGCCCCTCCCCCCTCCTATGTACAGCCGCAGCAGCTGAGGACTGGGCAGGCCTGTGCATCTCCTGGCAGGGCGCTGATGTAATCACCTCCTGTGTGCTGCTTCTGGGTTCGGCCTGGTGGCGCCCCGTGCTGTTTGGCGCCCTAGGCCATCGCCTTCCCCTGCCTACTCTTTGTCCCGGCCCTGACAGCAGTCACACGGTCCGTGGCAGATGGTGTCCTGTAACCTGTCTGTATACAGCAGTCACACGGTCCGTGGGCAGATGGCGCCCTGTAACCCGTCCGTATACAGCAGTCACACGGTCCGTGGGCAGGTGGCGTCCTGTAACCTGTCTGTATACAGCAGTCACACGGTCCGTGGGCAGATGGCGCCCTGTAACCCGTCCGTATACAGCAGTCACACGGTCCGTGGGTAGATGGCGTCCTGTAACCTGTCCGTATACAGCAGTCACACGGTCCGTGGGCAGGTGGCGTCCTGTAACCTGTCCGTATACAGCAGTCACACGGTCCGTGGGCAGATGGCGCCCTGTAACCTGTCTGTATACAGCAGTCACACGGTCCGTGGGCAGGTAGCGCCCTGTAACCTGTCTGTATACAGCAGTCACACGGTCCGTGGGCAGGTGGCGCCCTGTAACCTGTCCGTATACAGCAGTCACACGGTCCGTGGGCAGGTGGCGCCCTGTAACCTGTCCGTATACAGCAGTCACACGGTCCGTGGCAGATGGCGTCCTGTAACCTGTCCGTATACAGCAGTCACACGGTCCGTGGCAGATGGCGCCCTGTAACCCGTCCGTATACAGCAGTCACACGGTCCGTGGGCAGATGGCGCCCTGTAACCTGTACGTATACAGCAGTCACACGGTCCGTGGGCAGGTAGCGCCCTGTAACCTGTCCGTATACAGCAGTCACACGGTCCGTGGCAGATGGCGCCCTGTAACCTGTCTGTATACAGCAGTCACACGGTCCGTGGGCAGATGGCGCCCTGTAACCTGTCCGTATACAGCAGTCACATGGTCCGTGGGCAGGTGGCGCCCTGTAACCCGTCCGTATACAGCAGTCACACGGTCCGTGGGCAGATGGCGCCCTGTAACCTGTCCGTATACAGCAGTCACACGGTCCGTGGGCAGGTGGCGCCCTGTAACCTGTCCGTATACAGCAGTCACACGGTCCGTGGGCAGGTGGCGCCCTGTAACCTGTCCGTATACAGCAGTCACACGGTCCGTGGGCAGGTGGCGCCCTTTAACCTGTCCGTATACAGCAGTCACACGGTCCGTGGGCAGGTGGCGCCCTGTAACCTGTCCGTATACAGCAGTCACACGGTCCGTGGGCAGGTAGCGCCCTGTAACCTGTCTGTATACAGCAGTCACACGGTCCGTGGGCAGGTAGCGCCCTGTAACCTGTCTGTATACAGCAGTCACACGGTCCGTGGGCAGGTGGCGCCCTGTAACCTGTCCGTATACAGCAGTCACACGGTCCGTGGGCAGGTGGCGCCCTGTAACCTGTCCGTATACAGCAGTCACACGGTCCGTGGCAGATGGCGTCCTGTAACCTGTCCGTATACAGCAGTCACAAGGTCCGTGGCAGATGGCGCCCTGTAACCCGTCCGTATACAGCAGTCACACGGTCCGTGGGCAGATGGCGCCCTGTAACCTGTACGTATACAGCAGTCACACGGTCCGTGGGCAGGTAGCGCCCTGTAACCTGTCCGTATACAGCAGTCACACGGTCCGTGGCAGATGGCGCCCTGTAACCTGTCTGTATACAGCAGTCACACGGTCCGTGGGCAGATGGCGCCCTGTAACCTGTCCGTATACAGCAGTCACACGGTCCGTGGGCAGGTGGCGCCCTGTAACCCGTCCGTATACAGCAGTCACACGGTCCGTGGGCAGATGGCGCCCTGTAACCTGTCCGTATACAGCAGTCACACGGTCCGTGGGCAGGTGGCGCCCTGTAACCTGTCCGTATACAGCAGTCACACGGTCCGTGGGCAGGTGGCGCCCTGTAACCTGTCCGTATACAGCAGTCACACGGTCCGTGGGCAGGTGGCGCCCTTTAACCTGTCCGTATACAGCAGTCACACGGTCCGTGGGCAGGTGGCGCCCTGTAACCTGTCCGTATACAGCAGTCACACGGTCCGTGGGCAGGTAGCGCCCTGTAACCTGTCTGTATACAGCAGTCACACGGTCCGTGGGCAGGTAGCGCCCTGTAACCTGTCTGTATACAGCAGTCACACGGTCCGTGGCAGATGGCGCCCTGTAACCTGTCCGTATACAGCAGTCACATGGTCCGTGGGCAGAGGAATAATCCCCAGCATCTCTACCTGATGGATTCTCCTTGTTGGCGGCTTCTTATCATAGATCGCTGCTCTAAGCCTTGGAGGAGTTAATGAAGCTCTCGGCTGTAGGAATCGTCTTTCGGTATCAGCCTCTTGTTCGCCGCTTTCTATATGTTAAATGTGCGTCCTGTTAGGTGAGATGATTGTGAATGGCGGCTCTCGCCTCTTCAGCGGTTACTTAGGTTTTGTTCCTGGTATTTGCGGAGGATCCTGCTGAGCAGCTGGAGGAGAATGGGAAGAGCTGGGAAGTTTAGCGTCAGTGGCTCCGCCACCCCGAGAATCGCTGCATCCAGGACTTATTCCAGAGCATCCGCACTGCTCGCACTCACTACAAAGAGACGGCCATCAAAGCCTCCGCACATTCACTGCAATGGAGGCGGGACTGCTGGATCTGGGCCGGGCCGAAGGGCGACATTTGAAGTCGCGTCTTAGAACAGTTTTAGAATATAGTGGAGAATTTTATAATTGACGGCTGTGATGTGGAAAGTTCCAAAAAGAATCGCTCAGTATGAAACTAAGAGCTGCTTCCCGTGTAGAGAAGGGCGCTCCCAGCCGTCCGCGCACATACAAACACTCATGGGCACCGCTCCACAGACGGACAAGGACGGACGTTTTCCATCGTCTTCTTCTCTTTTTTCTTCTCTAAATATGAAATGAAGCCGTGTAAACATGGGTAAAGGAAGAATCTAAAAATTGCTGAATATTCCTGAAGAGAACGCTCCGTTCTAGAGATCCAAAAATCACTTCAGGTGATTGAGAAGCAGGGACTCCTGTCATAGACAATGTCCCTGCTGCTGTACCTCCTCCCCCACAGTTACTATCGTTTCGTGGTTCTTGATGAATCCTTATGCAAAGGTCTGACTTTTTTTTTTTCAGATTTTTTTTCTTAACGTGGAAGCAGCCATGTTTTTCTAACACTGGATAACCCCTTTTGTTTTGAGTACAAAACAACGGCCAAGGTTTAGCATTTTCCACTAACGGCCACATTATTCTAGTTTAATGTCACAGGCGGCCTCTTAGATGCGTCTATAATTAAAACGTCTATTGATATTAATACATAGGACGGTGAATAAATTACTACGTGTGAATGACGGCCGCTGTTTGTGTAATAACTGGTGAGATTTAATGACACAATAAGAATAAAACACAGCACATCCAAATATATAAAGGAGAAAAACGTTATTGTAATAATATAATACAATGCACTCACAAAAAAGGCTGTGATAGAACCGGGATCCTCCGACCGCCATGTAAGTGTCTGACGTCCATCATACCGATAGAAACGTGTGTGCATGGAGCCAAAGACAAGATCATCATCATAGAAAATACAGAGACCGTGCCCAGCCCACATAAGTATATACAGACCCTGATGACCCCGGATGACCCCTGATGAAGTCAGGCGTGGGGCAGGGTACATAGTGGGGTCACTCTCACCCTATTCCTTACCTTCTATTGGGGTCTGTATATACTTATGTCTCTGTATTTTCTATGATGATGATCTTGTCTCTGGCTCCATGCACACACGTTTCTATCAGTATTAGTGATGGACGTCAGGCGCTTATATCCGTGAGGTTTAGTCATTAGGAGGATCCCGGTTTATCACTGTATACAGCCTTTTTTGTGTGTTTTTTTTAGCTTATTGTTTGTTTAATGTTTTTTTCCTCAGGTTTTTTTCTTTTGTACTTATTTTCTGAGGTAGCTCGCACTCCAGTTTATTGTCATTTATCATAGTGTGCGCTTGCTTTGTTTTTTAAACTTTAATTTGACGGCCACTGCAAACATTTTCAACCGCTGTTATGTGTGTGAACACGGCCTAAAGCTTTAAGTAACAGATGCAGAATCCCTTCCATTCATCTCGATGGGTTCCGCTCTGATATTGTCTCCTCTCATCTTATGTGAAGATTTTATTCAGTCCTCGAAAAAAAAAAGGAAACAAAGTCAGTAAATCAGATCAACAGAACAAAACATTTTCTTTAACGAGCCAAAACATCGATAGATGAGGATACGGTATACAGTGTATAACGGGCCGGGGATCAGCGGACGCACAAGGGTCCTGGCGGGAGGACTAACAATCCCCATCATCTGCTGCTTCCCCTGTGGTTGTCTCATTGATCAGTCCCTACAGGATCAGCTGCTTCCTCTGTGGTTGTCTCATTGATCAGTCCCTGCAGGATCAGCTGCTTCCCCTGTGCTTGTCTCATTGATCAGTCCCTGCAGGATCAGCTGCTTCCCCTGTGGTTGTCTCATTGATCAGTCCCTGCAGGATCAGCTGCTTCCCCTGTGGTTGTCTCATTGATCAGTCCCTGCAGGATCAGCTGCTTCCCCTGTGGTTGTCTCATTGATCAGTCCCTGCAGGATCAGCTGCTTCCCCTGTGGTTGTCTCATTGATCAGTCCCTGCAGGATCAGCTGCTTCCCCTGTGCTTGTCTCATTGATCAGTCCCTGCAGGATCAGCTGCTTCCCCTGTGCTTGTCTCATTGATCAGTCCCTGCAGGATCAGCTGCTTCCCCTGTGGTTGTCTCATTGATCAGTCCCTGCAGGATCAGCTGCTTCCCCTGTGCTTGTCTCATTGATCAGTCCCTGCAGGATCAGCTGCTTCCCCTGTGCTTGTCTCATTGATCAGTCCCTGCAGGATCAGCTGCTTCCCCTGTGCTTGTCTCATTGATCAGTCCCTGCAGGATCAGCTGCTTCCCCTGTGGTTGTCTCATTGATCAGTCCCTGCAGGATCAGCTGCTTCCCCTGTGCTTGTCTCATTGATCAGTCCCTGCAGGATCAGCTGCTTCCCCTGTGGTTGTCTCATTGATCAGTCCCTGCAGGATCAGCTGCTTCCCCTGTGCTTGTCTCATTGATCAGTCCCTGCAGGATCAGCTGCTTCCCCTGTGCTTGTCTCATTGATCAGTCCCTGCAGGATCAGCGGGCTGTTATCGGCTCTTTTATCGATGAGATCAGCGCTTGTGATGCTGCCTCCGTCTATAAGGGACATAATCAAAAACCCTGATAATAAAATGTTTTCCCATTTAGTATCAGGACGTTCTCTTCTCTGTTCTTGGTCTTCAGAGATTTTGCTCTTCATCTCTGACCATCTCTTATAACTCTGAGGTCTCAGCCCCGGTCTCTGTGGATTGGTGGTCGGACACTCTGTACCATGTACCATACATCCTGCACCCTGTACCCTGCACCATGCACCCTGTACCATGCACCCTGCATTATGCACCCTGCACCTTGCATTATGCACCCTGCATTATGCACCCTGTACCCTGCATCCTGTACCATGCACCTTGTATTATGCACCCTGTACCATGCACCTTGCATTATGCACCCTGCACTATGCATCCTGTACCATGCACCCTGTACCATGCACCTTGTATTATGCACACTGTACCATGCATCCTGCACTATGCACCCTGGACCATGCACCCTGCATTATGCACCCTGTACCATGCACCCTTCACCCTTTACCATACACCCTGTACTCAGGCCTGTATTTAGAGTTCATGCTGCCCTAGGCACTTTGCATGCTGAGGTCCCCCTCCCCCCTCGGCACTGGCAGATTACATGCATGGTGTATAACCTGGCACAGCTGGCAGGCCGGCACCCCAGCACTGAGTACCTGGTACTACTGAGCGGCACCCCCCGGCTGTCAGTAGTACTGGGTGTTGGGTAGTGGGGTGCCGCTCTGCTTGTTGGCCGCTCTTCTCAGCAGATGTGATGGAGGAAGGAAGGAGGCCGGGGACGTCTGAATTTGGGTGCGGCTTCTGTCCAGTGTTGGACTGGGGCACCTGGGGCCACCAATATACAACCAGTGAGACACGACCCGCTGACCCGCTCCTCTCCTGGATTCTTCTGTATCTGTGACAAATCCCTTGGGAATAACATTTTCAGTAGAACTAAAACTCTCAGAACCCCCCACATTTATACAGCTCTCAGGGTATGCTGGGAGTTGTAGTTTCTGAGAGAACAACCCTATAATAAAACACTGGTGGCTGCAATCTGTGGGTGACAACCATCAGCCCTGAAGGTCCAGCAATACATCTGTCTACACTGTACTACAACTCCCAGCATATCCTGAGGGCTGCAGACTGTCAGTACATGCTGGGAGTTGTAGTACCTGCAGCTGTTGTAGTTGGGTTCTAGTTTAAAAGTTTGCACTAGTGTACTGTAGTGGCCGCGGGGCTGTGTCAGTACACTACCGCAAACCATATAATGACCCATTTAGACCCCATTGGTACACAGGCTCTGCACACTATAGAAGTGATTACAGTGCAGTTACTAACGACTCACAGGTGACGTCTTCTCCAATTGCTGTCACTCACTTCTCCATCTGGAGCAGCATCATGAAGACTTCTCCGACCACAACTCGTCTGCAGGCGGGCAGCTGGGGGTGACTGGGGAAGGGAGGCAGCTGGGGGTGACTGGGGAAGGGAGGCAGCTGGGGGTGACTGGGGAAGGGAAGCAGCTGGGGGTGACTGGGGAAGGGAGGAAGCTGGGGTGACTGGGGAAGGGAGGCAGCTGGGGGTGACTGGGGAAGGGAGGCAGCTGGGGGTGACTGGGGAAGGGAGGCAGCTGGGGGTGACTGGGGAAGGGAGGCAGCTGGGGGTGACTGGGGAAGGGAGGCAGCTGGGGGGGGGGGCTGGGGAAGGGAGGCAGCTGGGGGGGACTGGGAAAGGGAGGCAGCTGGGGGTGACTGGGGAAGGGAGGCAGCTGGGGGTGACTGGGGAAGGGAGGCAGCTGGGGGTGACTGGGGAAGGGAGGCATCTGGGGGTGACTGGGGAAGGGAGGCAGCTGGGGGTGACTGGGGAAGGGAGGCAGCTGGGGGTGACTGAGGAAGGGAGGCAGCTGGGGGGGACTGAGGAAAGGAGGCAGCTGGGGGTGACTGGGGAAGGGAGGCAGCTGGGGGTGACTGGGGAAGGGAGGCAGCTGGGGGTGACTGGGGAAGGGAGGCAGCTGGGGGGGGGGGCTGGGGAAGGGAGGCAGCTGGGGGGGACTGAGGAAAGGAGGCAGCTGGGGGTGACTGGGGAAGGGAGGCAGCTGGGGGTGACAGGGGGAGCAGCTGGGGGTGACTGGGGAAGGGAGGCAGCTGGGGGTGACTGGGGAAGGGAGGCAGCTGGGGGGGGGACTGGGGAAGGGAGGCAGCTGGGGGTGACTGGGGAAGGGAGGCAGCTGGGGGTGACTGGGGAAGGGAGGCAGCTGGGGGTGATTGGGGAAGGGAGGCAGCTGGGGGGGACTGAGGAAGGGAGGCAGCTGGGGGTGACTGGGGAAGGGAGGCAGCTGGGGGTGACAGGGGGAGCAGCTGGGGGGGGGACTGGGAAAGGGAGGCAGCTGGGGGTGACTGGGGAAGGGAGGCAGCTGGGGGTGATTGGGGAAGGGAGGCAGCTGGGGGTGACTGGGGAAGGGAGGCAGCTGGGGGTGACTGGGGAAGGGAGGCAGCTGGGGGTGACTGGGGAAGGGAGGCAGCTGGGGGTGACTGGGGAAGGGAGGCAGCTGGGGGAGACTGGGGAAGGGAGGCAGCTGGAGGGACTGGGGAAGGGAGGCAGCTGGGGGAGACTGGGGAAGGGAGGCAGCTGGGGGTGACTGGGGAAGGGAGGCAGCTGGGGGTGACAGGGGGAGCAGCTGGGGGTGACTGGGGAAGGGAGGCAGCTGGGGGTGACTGGGGAAGGGAGGCAGCTGGGGGTGACTGGGGAAGGGAGGCAGCTGGGGGTGACTGGGGAAGGGAGGCAGCTGGGGGTGACTGGGGAAGGGAGGCAGCTGGGGGTGACTGGGGAAGGGAGGCAGCTGGGGGTGACTGGGGAAGGGAGGCAGCTGGGGGTGACTGGGGAAGGGAGGCAGCTGGGGGTGACTGGGGAAGGGAGGCAGCTGGGGTGACTGGGGAAGGGGGAGAATGTGGGGAGGCAGGGGAACAGCTGGAGGTGACTGGGAAAGGGAGGCAGGGGGATCAGCTGGGGCGACAGGTTGGAGGGGAGCAGCTGGGGCAAAAGGGGGAGGGGGGAAGCTGGGGTGCCAGGGGAGCAGCAGGGAGGGCAGGGGAAGAAGATTGGGGGGCAGCTGGGGTGGCAGGAACAGAAGATTGGGGGGCAGCTGAGGTGACAGGCAGGCGAATCAGCTGGGGGGGGTAGATGTAGAAGCAGGGGGAAGAGGGAGCAGTCGGGGGACAGGGGGAGCAGCTGGGCGGCAGAGGGATCATCCGAAGGACAGGGACAGAGGCAGGCTGGGCAGGTCCCCCCCCAATGCAGGGCCGGCGTGAGCTTCCGGCACAGACAGCCTGTCACACAGGCCGGAAGCTCACAGCCACAGCCCCGCGGTCCCGGACTTCTCCCGGTGCCGGGAAGGGGAGAAGTTTGGGCACCGCGGGGCTGTGGCTGTGAGCTTCCGGCCTGTGTGACAGGCTGTCTGTGCCGGAAGCTCACGCCGCCGGACCTGCCAAGCTGCACCCCAACTCATGGCCGACCCATCAACCTCCCCTGGCAGCGGACGTCAGTGGAGGTGGAGGGGGTTAACACAAAAAAATAAATAAATTTAAAAAAAACGTGTCCTGCGGGTACCTAGTGGCAAATATAGCCCTGTGCCTGTGCCATGCACCATGCAACCTGCACCATGTACCCTGCACTATGCACCCTGTACCCTGCACCATGCACCCTGCACTATGCACCCTGTACCATATACCCTGCACTATGCACCCTGTACCATGTACCCTGCACTATGCACCATGCACCCTGCACCATGTACCCTGTACCATGTACCCTGCACTATGCGCCCTGCACTATGCACCCTGTACCCTGCACTATGCACCCTGTACCCTGCACTATGCGCCCTGCACTATGCACCCTGTACCCTGCACTATGCACCCTGTACCATGTACCCTGCACTATGCACCATGCACCCTGCACCATGTACCCTGTACCATGTACCCTGCACTATGCGCCCTGCACTATGCACCCTGTACCCTGCACTATGCACCCTGTACCCTGCACTATGCGCCCTGCACTATGCACCCTGTACCCTGCACTATGCACCCTGTACCATGTACCCTGCACTATGCACCATGCACCCTGCACTATGCACCCTGTACCATATACCCTGCACTATGCACCCTGTACCATGTACCCTGCACTATGCACCATGCACCCTGCACCATGTACCCTGCACCATGTACCCTGCACTATGCGCCCTGCACTATGCACCCTGTACTATGCACCCTGTACTATGTACCCTGCACCATGTACCCTGCACTATGCGCCCTTCACTATGCACCCTGTACTATGCACCCTGCACTATGCACCCTGCACTATGCACCCTGTACTATGCACCCTGCACCATGTACCCTGCACCATGTACCATGTACCCTGTACCATGCGCCCTGCACCATGCGCCCTGCACCATGCGCCCTGCACTATGCACCCTGTACTATGCACCCTGCACTATGTACCCTGCACTATGTGCCCTGCACTATGCACCCTGTACCATGTACCCTGCACTATGCACCATGCACCCTGCACCATGTACCCTGCACTATGCGCCCTGCACTATGCACCCTGTACTATGCACCCTGTACTATGCACCCTGTACTATGCACCCTGCACTATGCACCCTGTACTATGCGCCCTGTACTATGCGCCCTGTACTATGCACCCTGCACTATGCACCCTGTACTATGCACCCTGTACTATGACTCTGTACTATGCACCCTGCACTATGCACCCTGTACTATGCACCCTGCACTATGTACCCTGCACTATGTGCCCTGCACTATGCACCCTGTACCATGTACCCTGCACTATGCACCATGCACCCTGCACCATGTACCCTGCACTATGCGCCCTGCACTATGCACCCTGTACTATGCACCCTGTACTATGCACCCTGTACTATGCACCCTGCACTATGCACCCTGTACTATGCGCCCTGTACTATGCGCCCTGTACTATGCACCCTGCACTATGCACCCTGTACTATGCACCCTGTACTATGACTCTGTACTATGCACCCTGCACTATGCACCCTGTACTATGACTCTGTACTATGCACCCTGCACTATGCACCCTGTACTATGCACCCTGTACTATGACTCTGTACTATGCACCCTGCACTATGCACCCTGTACTATGCGCCCTGTACTATGCACCCTGTACTATGCGCCCTGTACTATGCACCCTGTACTATGCACCCTGCACTATGCACCCTGTACTATGCGCCCTGTACTATGCGCCCTGTACTATGCACCCTGCACTATGCACCCTGTACTATGCACCCTGTACTATGACTCTGTACTATGCACCCTGCACTATGCACCCTGTACTATGACTCTGTACTATGCACCCTGCACTATGCACCCTGTACTATGCACCCTGTACTATGACTCTGTACTATGCACCCTGCACTATGCACCCTGTACTATGCGCCCTGTACTATGCGCCCTGCACTATGCACCCTGTACTATGCACCCTGTACTATGACTCTGTACTATGCACCCTGCACTATGCACCCTGTACTATGCACCCTGTACTATGACTCTGTACTATGCACCCTGCACTATGCACCCTGTACTATGCACCCTGTACTATGACTCTGTACTATGCACCCTGCACTATGCACCCTGTACTATGCACCCTGCACTATGCACCCTGCACTATGCACCCTGTACTATGCGCCCTGCACTATATTCCCTTGTGTTTTGATTATCTAGACCAGATAAAGCTGTAGATTCTGAGACCAGATAAAATCTCTGGGTTCCACAAGGTTCTTCCCTCTGTATAAGATGAGCAGATTTTTTTTCTCTTAATCCCCCAGGATTTTTCTGTTGATTCCTTCCCTGCTGGTGGTCAAGATGAGAGCAGAACTCCTGGGCTATGTACCAACCATCAGACCGGAGCGGTGACTATGTGGCTATGTGACGTGAGGGGGGGGGGCTATAGATAGGCTGCATGTCTGCTATCAGACCCTCGCGGTCATCTCTCCGGCCCAAATTACTTGGTCGGGTTACATTGTCAGGTTACATTACACTGTCGGGTTACATTACATTGTCAGGTTACATTCTCAGGTTACATTGTCAGGTTACATTACATTGTCAGGTTACATTGTCAGGTTACATTGTCAGGTTACATTGTCAGGTTACATTACATTGTCAGGTTACATTGTCAGGTTACATTGTCAGGTTACATTGTCAGGTTACATTACATTGTCGGGTTACATTACATTGTCAGGTTACATTACATTGTCAGGTTACATTGTCAGGTTACATTACATTGTCAGGGAACATTACATTGTCAGGTTACATTGTCAGGTTACATTACATTGTCAGGTTACATTACATTGTCAGGTTACATTGTCAGGTTACATTGTCAGGTTACATTACATTGTCAGGTTACATTACATTGTCAGGTTACATTGTCAGGTTACATTGTCAGGTTACATTGTCAGGTTACATTACATTGTCAGGTTAGATTGTCAGGTTACATTGTCAGGTTACATTACATTGTCGGGTTACATTACATTGTCAGGTTACATTGTCAGGTTACATTGTCAGGTTACATTGTCAGGTTACATTACATTGTCGGGTTACATTACATTGTCAGGTTACATTACATTGTCAGGTTACATTGTCAGGTTACATTGTCAGGTTACATTACATTGTCAGGTTACATTACATTGTCAGGTTACATTGTCAGGTTACATTGTCAGGTTACATTACATTGTCAGGTTATATTGTCAGGTTACATTACATTGTCAGGTTACATTGTCAGGTTACATTACATTGTCAGGTTACATTACATTGTCAGGTTACATTACACTGTCAGGTTACATTGTCAGGTTACATTGTCAGGTTACATTACATTGTCAGGTTACATTACATTGTCAGGTTACATTGTCAGGTTACATTACATTGTCAGGTTAGGCTACGTTCACATTGCGTTTTCAGCATCCGTTTAACGCATCCGTTTTTTGCAAAAAAGGCATTAAATACGGATTGCAAAAAACGGATTCATTTGTGTGCATCCGTTTTTCCATTGACTTCCATTTTTAAAAAAAAACGGATCCGTTTTTTGGGCGGACCAAAACGGACCAAAAACCGTTGGTGACCCTATTTTTCTGGACGTTAAAAAAAACGGATCCGTTAAACGGATGCTGAAAACGCAGTGTGAACCTAGCCTTACATTACATTGTTAGGTTACATTACATTGTCAGGTTACATTGTCAGGTTACATTGTCAGGTTACATTACATTGTCAGGTTACATTGTCAGGTTACATTGTCAGGTTACATTGTCAGGTTACATTATATTGTCGGGTTACATTGTCAGGTTACATTACATTGTCAGGTTACATTACATTGTCAGGTTACATTACATTGTCAGGTTACATTCTCAGGTTACATTACATTGTCAAGTTACATTGTCAGGTTACATTATATTGTCAGGTTACATTACATTGTCAGGTTACATTGTCAGGTTACATTGTCAGGTTACATTGTCGGGTTACATTACATTGTCAGGTTACATTGTCAGGTTACATTACATTGTCAGGTTACATTACATTGTCAGGTTACATTACATTGTCAGGTTACATTCTCAGGTTACATTACATTGTCAAGTTACATTGTCAGGTTACATTATATTGTCGGGTTACATTGTCAGGTTACATTACATTGTCAGGTTACATTACATTGTCAGGTTACATTACATTGTCAGGTTACATTCTCAGGTTACATTGTCAGGTTACATTGTCAGGTTACATTACATTGTCAGGTTACATTGTCAGGTTACATTACATTGTCAGGTTACATTGTCAGGTTACATTGTCAGGTTACATTACATTGTCAGGTTACATTGTCAGGTTACATTACATTGTCAGGTTACATTGTCAGGTTACATTGTCAGGTTACATTGTCAGGTTACATTACATTGTCGGGTTACATTACATTGAGGGGTTACATTGTCAGGTTACATTACATTGTCAGGTTACATTACATTGTCAGGTTACATTACATTGTCAGGTTACATTACACTGTCAGGTTACATTGTCAGGTTACATTGTCGGGTTACATTGTCAGGTTACATTACATTGTCAGGTTACATTGTCAGGTTACATTGTCAGGTTACATTACATTGTCAGGTTACATTACATTGTCAGGTTACATTGTCAGGTTACATTACATTGTCAGGATACATTACATTGTCAGGTTACATTACCTTGTCAGGTTACATTACATTGTCAGGTTACATTGTCAGGTTACATTACATTGTCAGGTTACATTACATTGTCAGGTTACATTGTCAGGTTACATTACATTGTCAGGTTACATTACATTGTCAGGTTACATTACACTGTCAGGTTACATTGTCAGGTTACATTACATTGTCAGGTTACATTGTCAGGTTACATTACATTGTCAGGTTACATTGTCAGGTTACATTACATTGTCAGGTTAGGCTAGGTTCACATTGCGTTTTCAGCATCCGTTTAACGCATCCGTTTTTTGCAAAAAAGGCATTAAATACGGATTGCAAAAAACGGATTCATTTGTGTGCATCCGTTTTTCCATTGACTTCCATTTTTAAAAAAAAACGGATCCGTTTTTTGGGCGGACCAAAACGGACCAAAAACCGTTGGTGACCCTATTTTTCTGGACGTTAAAAAAAACGGATCCGTTAAACGGATGCTGAAAACGCAGTGTGAACCTAGCCTTACATTACATTGTTAGGTTACATTACATTGTCAGGTTACATTGTCAGGTTACATTACATTGTCAGGTTACATTGTCAGGTTACATTGTCAGGTTACATTACATTGTCAGGTTACATTACATTGTCAGGTTACATTGTCAGGTTACATTGTCAGGTTACATTACATTGTCAGGTTACATTGTCAGGTTACATTGTCAGGTTACATTGTCGGGTTACATTACCTTGTCAGGTTACATTGTCAGGTTACATTACATTGTCAGGTTACATTATATTGTCAGGTTACATTGTCAGGTTACATTGTCAGGTTACACTGTCAGGTTACATTATATTGTCGGGTTACATTGTCAGGTTACATTACATTGTCAGGTTACATTGTCAGGTTACATTGTCAGGTTACATTGTCAGGTTACATTACATTGTCAGGTTACATTGTCAGGTTACATTGTCAGGTTACATTATATTGTCAGGTTACATTATATTGTCAGGTTACATTATATTGTCAGGTTACATTGTCAGGTTACATTGTCAGGTTACATTACATTGTCAGGTTACATTGTCAGGTTACATTACATTGTCAGGTTACATTGTCAGGTTACATTGTCAGGTTACATTACATTGTCAGGTTACATTGTCAGGTTACATTACATTGTCAGGTTACATTGTCAGGTTACATTGTCAGGTTACATTACATTGTCAGGTTACATTATATTGTCAGGTTACATTGTCAGGTTACATTGTCAGGTTACACTGTCAGGTTACATTATATTGTCGGGTTACATTGTCAGGTTACATTACATTGTCAGGTTACATTGTCAGGTTACATTGTCAGGTTACATTGTCAGGTTACATTACATTGTCAGGTTACATTGTCAGGTTACATTGTCAGGTTACATTATATTGTCAGGTTACATTATATTGTCAGGTTACATTATATTGTCAGGTTACATTGTCAGGTTACATTGTCAGGTTACATTACATTGTCAGGTTACATTGTCAGGTTACATTACATTGTCAGGTTACATTGTCAGGTTACATTGTCAGGTTACATTACATTGTCAGGTTACATTGTCAGGTTACATTATATTGTCAGGTTACATTACATTGTCAGGTTACATTGTCAGGTTACATTACATTGTCAGGTTACATTACATTGTCAGGTTACATTATATTGTCAGGTTACATTGTCAGGTTACATTACATTGTCAGGTTACATTGTTGGGTTACATTACACTGTCAGGTTACATTACATTGTGGGGTTACATTACATTGTCAGGTTACATTGTCAGGTTACATTGTCAGGTTACATTACACTGTCAGGTTACATTGTCAGGTTACATTGTCAGGTTACATTGTCAGGTTACATTGTCAGGTTACATTGTCAGGTTACATTACACTGTCGGGTTACATTACATTGTCAGGTTACATTACATTGTCAGGTTACATTGTCAGGTTACATTGTCAGGTTACATTACATTGTCAGGTTACATTACATTGTCAGGTTACATTCTCAGGTTACATTACATTGTCAGGTTACATTGTCGGGTTACATTACACTGTCAGGTTACATTGTCAGGTTACATTACATTGTCAGGTTACATTGTCAGGTTACATTATATTGTCAGGTTACATTGTCAGGTTACATTACATTGTCAGGTTACATTACATTGTCAGGTTACATTACATTGTCAGGTTACATTGTCAGGTTACATTATATTGTCAGGTTACATTGTCAGGTTACATTGTCAGGTTACATTGTCAGGTTACATTATATTGTCAGGTTACATTGTCAGGTTACATTGTCAGGTTACATTACCTTGTCAGGTTACATTGTCAGGTTACATTACATTGTCAGGTTACATTACATTGTCAGGTTACATTACCTTGTCAGGTTACATTGTCAGGTTACATTACATTGTCAGGTTACATTACATTGTCAGGTTACATTGTCAGGTTACATTATATTGTCAGGTTACATTGTCAGGTTACATTACATTGTCAGGTTACATTGTCAGGTTACATTATATTGTCAGGTTACATTGTCAGGTTACATTACATTGTCAGGTTACATTACATTGTCAGGTTACATTACATTGTCAGGTTACATTACATTGTCAGGTTACATTGTCAGGTTACATTATATTGTCAGGTTACATTGTCAGGTTACATTGTCAGGTTACATTGTCAGGTTACATTATATTGTCAGGTTACATTGTCAGGTTACATTGTCAGGTTACATTACCTTGTCAGGTTACATTGTCAGGTTACATTACATTGTCAGGTTACATTACATTGTCAGGTTACATTACCTTGTCAGGTTACATTGTCAGGTTACATTACATTGTCAGGTTACATTACATTGTCAGGTTACATTGTCAGGTTACATTATATTGTCAGGTTACATTGTCAGGTTACATTGTCAGGTTACATTGTCAGGTTACATTATATTGTCAGGTTACATTATATTGTCAGGTTACATTGTCAGGTTACATTGTCAGGTTACATTACATTGTCAGGTTACATTGTCAGGTTACATTATATTGTCAGGTTACATTGTCAGGTTACATTATATTGTCAGGTTACATTACACTGTCAGGTTACATTATATTGTCAGGTTACATTATATTGTCAGGTTACATTACATTGTCAGGTTACATTGTCAGGTTACATTGTCAGGTTACATTACATTGTCAGGTTACATTATATTGTCAGGTTACATTATATTGTCAGGTTACATTGTCAGGTTACATTGTCAGGTTACATTGTCAGGTTACATTACATTGTCAGGTTACATTGTCAGGTTACATTACATTGTCAGGTTACATTGTCAGGTTACATTGTCAGGTTACATTACATTGTCAGGTTACATTACACTGTCAGGTTACATTACATTGTGGGGTTACATTACATTGTCAGGTTACATTGTCAGGTTACATTGTCAGGTTACATTACACTGTCAGGTTACATTATATTGTCAGGTTACATTGTCAGGTTACATTGTCAGGTTACATTGTCAGGTTACATTGTCAGGTTACATTACATTGTCAGGTTACATTGTCAGGTTACATTGTCAGGTTACATTACATTGTCAGGTTACATTCTCAGGTTACATTACATTGTCAGGTTACATTGTCGGGTTACATTACACTGTCAGGTTACATTGTCAGGTTACATTACATTGTCAGGTTACATTGTCAGGTTACATTATATTGTCAGGTTACATTGTCAGGTTACATTACATTGTCAGGTTACATTACATTGTCAGGTTACATTACATTGTCAGGTTACATTACATTGTCAGGTTACATTGTCAGGTTACATTGTCAGGTTACATTATATTGTCAGGTTACATTGTCAAGTTACATTGTCAGGTTACATTACCTTGTCAGGTTACATTGTCAGGTTACATTACATTGTCAGGTTACATTACATTGTCAGGTTACATTACCTTGTCAGGTTACATTGTCAGGTTACATTACATTGTCAGGTTACATTACATTGTCAGGTTACATTGTCAGGTTACATTATATTGTCAGGTTACATTGTCAGGTTACATTGTCAGGTTACATTGTCAGGTTACATTATATTGTCAGGTTACATTATATTGTCAGGTTACATTGTCAGGTTACATTGTCAGGTTACATTGTCAGGTTACATTACATTGTCAGGTTACATTGTCAGGTTACATTGTCAGGTTACATTACATTGTCAGGTTACATTGTCAGGTTACATTACATTGTCAGGTTACATTACATTGTCAGGTTACATTACATTGTCAGGTTACATTGTCAGGTTACATTGTCAGGTTACATTATATTGTCGGGTTACATTATATTGTCAGGTTACATTGTCAGGTTACATTACATTGTCAGGTTACATTGTCAGGTTACATTACATTGTCAGGTTACATTGTCAGGTTACATTATATTGTCAGGTTACATTGTCAGGTTACATTACATTGTCAGGTTACATTGTCAGGTTACATTATATTGTCGGGTTACATTGTCAGGTTACATTACATTGTCAGGTTACATTGTCAGGTTACATTGTCAGGTTACATTATATTGTCAGGTTACATTGTCAGGTTACATTGTCAGGTTACATTGTCAGGTTACATTACATTGTCAGGTTACATTGTCAGGTTACATTGTCAGGTTACATTGTCAGGTTACATTACATTGTCAGGTTACATTGTCAGGTTACATTACATTGTCAGGTTACATTGTCAGGTTACATTACATTGTCAGGTTACATTACATTGTCAGGTTACATTGTCAGGTTACATTGTCAGGTTACATTATATTGTCGGGTTACATTATATTGTCAGGTTACATTGTCAGGTTACATTATATTGTCAGGTTACATTGTCAGGTTACATTATATTGTCGGGTTACATTATATTGTCAGGTTACATTGTCAGGTTACATTACATTGTCAGGTTACATTACATTGTCAGGTTACATTGTCAGGTTACATTATATTGTCAGGTTACATTGTCAGGTTACATTACATTGTCAGGTTACATTGTCAGGTTACATTATATTGTCGGGTTACATTATATTGTCAGGTTACATTGTCAGGTTACATTGTCAGGTTACATTACATTGTCGGGTTACATTGTCAGGTTACATTACATTGTCGGGTTACATTGTCAGGTTACATTACATTGTCGGGTTACATTGTCGGGTTACATTATATTGTCGGGTTACATTATATTGTCGGGTTACATTGTCAGGTTACATTATATTGTCGGGTTACATTGTCAGGTTACATTATATTGTCGGGTTACATTGTCGGGTTACATTGTCAGGTTACATTACACTGTCAGGTTACATTACATTGTCAGGTTACATTGTCAGGTTACATTACATTGTCAGGTTACATTGTCAGGTTACATTACATTGTCGGGTTACATTGTCAGGTTACATTACATTGTCAGGTTACATTGTCAGGTTACATTGTCAGGTTACATTACATTGTCAGGTTACATTGTCAGGTTACATTGTCAGGTTACATTGTCAGGTTACATTACATTGTCAGGTTACATTACATTGTGGGGTTACATTACATTGTGGGGTTACATTACATTGTCAGGTTACATTATATTGTCAGGTTACATTGTCAGGTTACATTGTCAGGTTACATTGTCAGGTTACATTGTCAGGTTACATTACATTGTCGGGTTACATTGTCAGGTTACATTACATTGTCAGGTTACATTGTCAGGTTACATTGTCAGGTTACATTACATTGTCAGGTTACATTGTCAGGTTACATTACATTGTCAGGTTACATTACATTGTCAGGTTACATTGTCAGGTTACATTATATTGTCAGGTTACATTGTCAGGTTACATTACATTGTCAGGTTACATTGTCAGGTTACATTATATTGTCAGGTTACATTGTCAGGTTACATTACATTGTCAGGTTACATTGTCAGGTTACATTATATTGTCAGGTTACATTGTCAGGTTACATTGTCAGGTTACATTACATTGTCAGGTTACATTACATTGAGGGGTTACATTACATTGTCAGGTTACATTGTCAGGTTACATTACATTGTCAGGTTACATTGTCAGGTTACATTGTCAGGTTACATTGTCAGGTTACATTACATTGTCAGGTTACATTGTCAGGTTACATTACATTGTCAGGTTACATTCTCAGGTTACATTACATTGTCAGGTTACATTACATTGTCAGGTTACATTACATTGTCAGGTTACATTCTCAGGTTACATTACATTGTCAGGTTACATTACATTGTCAGGTTACATTGTCAGGTTACATTATATTGTCAGGTTACATTACATTGTCAGGTTACATTACATTGTCAGGTTACATTACATTGTGGGGTTACATTACATTGTCAGGTTACATTACATTGTCAGGTTACATTGTCAGGTTACATTGTCAGGTTACATTATATTGTCAGGTTACATTACATTGTCAGGTTACATTGTCAGGTTACTTTGTCAGGTTACATTACATTGTCAGGTTACATTACATTGTCAGGTTACATTACATTGTCAGGTTACATTGTCAGGTTACATTGTCAGGTTACATTACATTGTCAGGTTACATTGTCAGGTTACATTGTCAGGTTACATTACATTGTCAGGTTACATTACATTGTCAGGTTACATTGTCAGGTTACATTACATTGTCAGGTTACATTGTCAGGTTACATTGTCAGGTTACATTATATTGTCAGGTTACATTACCTTGTCTGGTTACATTGTCAGGTTACATTGTCAGGTTACATTACATTGTCAGGTTACATTACATTGTCAGGTTACATTGTCAGGTTACATTGTCAGGTTACATTACATTGTCAGGTTACATTGTCAGGTTACATTACATTGTCAGGTTACATTGTCAGGTTACATTACATTGTCAGGTTACATTACATTGTCAGGTTACATTACATTGTCGGGTTACATTACATTGTCAGGTTACATTGTCAGGTTACATTACATTGTCAGGTTACATTACATTGTCAGGTTACATTACATTGTCAGGTTACATTACATTGTCAGATTACATTGTCAGGTTACATTACATTGTCAGGTTAGGCTAGGTTCACATTGCGTTTTCAGCATCCGTTTAACGCATCCGTTTTTTGCAAAAAACGCATTAAATACGGATTGCAAAACACGGATTCATTTGTGTGCATCCGTTTTTCCATTGACTTCCATTTTTTAAAAAAAACGGAACCGTTTTTTGGGCGGACCAAAACGGACCAAAAACCGTTGGTGACCCTATTTTTCTGGACGTTAAAAAAAAACGGATCCGTTAAACGGATGCTGAAAATGCAGTGTGAACCTAGCCTTACATTACATTGTTAGGTTACATTACATTGTCAGGTTACATTGTCAGGTTACATTACATTGTCAGGTTACATTGTCAGGTTACATTGTCAGGTTACATTGTCAGGTTACATTACATTGTCAGGTTACATTGTCAGGTTACATTACATTGTTAGGTTACATTACATTGTCAGGTTACATTGTCAGGTTACATTACATTGTCAGGTTACATTACATTGTCAGGTTACATTACATTGTCAGGTTACATTGTCAGGTTACATTACATTGTCAGGTTACATTATATTGTCAGGTTACATTGTCAGGTTACATTACATTGTCAGGTTACATTACATTGTCAGGTTACATTACATTGTCAGGTTACATTACATTGTCAGGTTACACTGTCAGGTTACATTATATTGTCGGGTTACATTGTCAGGTTACATTACATTGTCAGGTTACATTACATTGTCAGGTTACATTGTCAGGTTACATTACATTGTCAGGTTACATTACATTGTCAGGTTACACTGTCAGGTTACATTATATTGTCAGGTTACATTGTCAGGTTACATTACATTGTCAGGTTACATTACATTGTCAGGTTACACTGTCAGGTTACATTATATTGTCGGGTTACATTGTCAGGTTACATTATATTGTCAGGTTACATTACATTGTCAGGTTACATTGTCAGGTTACATTATATTGTCAGGTTACATTATATTGTCAGGTTACATTGTCAGGTTACATTGTCAGGTTACATTATATTGTCAGGTTACATTATATTGTCGGGTTACATTGTCAGGTTACATTACATTGTCAGGTTACATTGTCAGGTTACATTGTCAGGTTACATTATATTGTCAGGTTACATTATATTGTCAGGTTACATTGTCAGGTTACATTGTCAGGTTACATTACATTGTCAGGTTACATTGTCAGGTTACATTACATTGTCAGGTTACATTGTCAGGTTACATTACATTGTCAGGTTACATTGTCAGGTTACATTATATTGTCAGGTTACATTACATTGTCAGGTTACATTGTCAGGTTACATTACATTGTCAGGTTACATTACACTGTCAGGTTACATTGTCAGGTTACATTGTCAGGTTACATTGTCAGCTTACATTACATTGTCAGGTTACATTGTCAGGTTACATTGTCAGGTTACATTGTCAGGTTACATTACACTGTCGGGTTACATTACATTGTCAGGTTACATTGTCAGGTTACATTACATTGTCAGGTTACATTGTCAGGTTACATTACATTGTCAGGTTACATTACATTGTCAGGTTACATTGTCAGGTTACATTGTCAGGTTACATTACACTGTCAGGTTACATTGTAAGGTTACATTGTCAGGTTACATTACACTGTCGGGTTACATTACATTGTCAGGTTACATTGTCAGGTTACATTGTCAGGTTACATTACATTGTCAGGTTACATTCTCAGGTTACATTACATTGTCAGGTTACATTGTCGGGTTACATTACATTGTCAGGTTACATTGTCGGGTTACATTACACTGTCAGGTTACATTGTCGGGTTACATTACACTGTCAGGTTACATTGTCAGGTTACATTACATTGTCAGGTTACATTGTCAGGTTACATTGTCAGGTTACATTATATTGTCAGGTTACATTGTCAGGTTACATTGTCAGGTTACATTGTCAGGTTACATTGTCAGGTTACATTGTCAGGTTACATTATATTGTCGGGTTACATTATATTGTCAGGTTACCTTGTCAGGTTACATTGTCAGGTTACATTACATTGTCAGGTTACATTACATTGTCAGGTTACATTACCTTGTCAGGTTACATTGTCAGGTTACATTGTCAGGTTACATTACATTGTCAGGTTACATTACATTGTCAGGTTACATTGTCAGGTTACATTACACTGTCAGGTTACATTGTCAGGTTACATTACATTGTCAGGTTACATTGTCAGGTTACATTACATTGTCAGGTTACATTGTCAGGTTACATTACATTGTCAGGTTACATTGTCAGGTTACATTATATTGTCAGGTTACATTGTCAGGTTATATTACATTGTCAGGTTACATTGTCAGGTTACATTGTCAGGTTACATTATATTGTCAGGTTACATTATATTGTCAGGTTACATTGTCAGGTTACATTGTCAGGTTACATTACATTGTCAGGTTACATTACATTGTCAGGTTACATTGTCAGGTTACATTACATTGTCAGGTTACATTGTCAGGTTACATTACATTGTCAGGTTACATTGTCAGGTTACATTATATTGTCAGGTTACATTGTCAGGTTACATTACATTGTCAGGTTACATTGTCAGGTTACATTATATTGTCAGCTTACATTACATTGTCAGGTTACATTGTCAGGTTACATTATATTGTCAGGTTACATTATATTGTCAGGTTACATTGTCAGGTTACATTGTCAGGTTACATTGTCAGGTTACATTACATTGTCAGGTTACATTGTCAGGTTACATTGTCAGGTTACATTGTCAGGTTACATTACATTGTCAGGTTACATTGTCAGGTTACATTACATTGTCAGGTTACATTGTCAGGTTACATTGTCAGGTTACATTACATTGTCAGGTTACATTGTCAGGTTACATTGTCAGGTTACATTATATTGTCGGGTTACATTATATTGTCAGGTTACATTGTCAGGTTACATTGTCAGGTTACATTACATTGTCAGGTTACATTGTCAGGTTACATTATATTGTCAGGTTACATTGTCAGGTTACATTGTCAGGTTACATTATATTGTCGGGTTACATTGTCAGGTTACATTACACTGTCAGGTTACATTATATTGTCGGGTTACATTACATTGTCAGGTTACATTATATTGTCAGGTTACATTACATTGTCAGGTTACATTACATTGTCAGGTTACATTGTCAGGTTACATTACATTGTCGGGTTACATTACATTGTCAGGTTGCATTGTCAGGTTACATTACATTGTCAGGTTACATTGTCAGGTTACATTATATTGTCAGGTTACATTGTCAGGTTACATTACATGGTCGGATTACATTGTCAGGTTACATTACATTGTTAGGTTACATTACATTGTCAGGTTACATTGTCAGGTTACATTACATTGTCAGGTTACATTACATTGTCAGGTTACATTACATTGTCAGGTTACATTGTCAGGTTACATTACATTGTCAGGTTACATTATATTGTCAGGTTACATTGTCAGGTTACATTACATTGTCAGGTTACATTACATTGTCAGGTTACATTACATTGTCAGGTTACATTACATTGTCAGGTTACACTGTCAGGTTACATTATATTGTCGGGTTACATTGTCAGGTTACATTACATTGTCAGGTTACATTACATTGTCAGGTTACATTGTCAGGTTACATTACATTGTCAGGTTACATTACATTGTCAGGTTACACTGTCAGGTTACATTATATTGTCAGGTTACATTGTCAGGTTACATTACATTGTCAGGTTACATTACATTGTCAGGTTACACTGTCAGGTTACATTATATTGTCGGGTTACATTGTCAGGTTACATTACATTGTCAGGTTACATTGTCAGGTTACATTGTCAGGTTACATTATATTGTCAGGTTACATTATATTGTCAGGTTACATTGTCAGGTTACATTACATTGTCAGGTTACATTGTCAGGTTACATTACATTGTCAGGTTACATTATATTGTCAGGTTACATTGTCAGGTTACATTGTCAGGTTACATTATATTGTCAGGTTACATTATATTGTCGGGTTACATTGTCAGGTTACATTACATTGTCAGGTTACATTGTCAGGTTACATTGTCAGGTTACATTATATTGTCAGGTTACATTATATTGTCAGGTTACATTGTCAGGTTACATTGTCAGGTTACATTACATTGTCAGGTTACATTGTCAGGTTACATTACATTGTCAGGTTACATTGTCAGGTTACATTACATTGTCAGGTTACATTGTCAGGTTACATTATATTGTCAGGTTACATTACATTGTCAGGTTACATTGTCAGGTTACATTACATTGTCAGGTTACATTACACTGTCAGGTTACATTGTCAGGTTACATTGTCAGGTTACATTGTCAGCTTACATTACATTGTCAGGTTACATTGTCAGGTTACATTGTCAGGTTACATTGTCAGGTTACATTACACTGTCGGGTTACATTACATTGTCAGGTTACATTGTCAGGTTACATTACATTGTCAGGTTACATTGTCAGGTTACATTACATTGTCAGGTTACATTACATTGTCAGGTTACATTGTCAGGTTACATTGTCAGGTTACATTACACTGTCAGGTTACATTGTAAGGTTACATTGTCAGGTTACATTACACTGTCGGGTTACATTACATTGTCAGGTTACATTGTCAGGTTACATTGTCAGGTTACATTACATTGTCAGGTTACATTCTCAGGTTACATTACATTGTCAGGTTACATTGTCGGGTTACATTACATTGTCAGGTTACATTGTCGGGTTACATTACACTGTCAGGTTACATTGTCGGGTTACATTACACTGTCAGGTTACATTGTCAGGTTACATTACATTGTCAGGTTACATTGTCAGGTTACATTGTCAGGTTACATTATATTGTCAGGTTACATTGTCAGGTTACATTGTCAGGTTACATTGTCAGGTTACATTGTCAGGTTACATTGTCAGGTTACATTATATTGTCGGGTTACATTATATTGTCAGGTTACCTTGTCAGGTTACATTGTCAGGTTACATTACATTGTCAGGTTACATTACATTGTCAGGTTACATTACCTTGTCAGGTTACATTGTCAGGTTACATTGTCAGGTTACATTACATTGTCAGGTTACATTACATTGTCAGGTTACATTGTCAGGTTACATTACACTGTCAGGTTACATTGTCAGGTTACATTACATTGTCAGGTTACATTGTCAGGTTACATTACATTGTCAGGTTACATTGTCAGGTTACATTACATTGTCAGGTTACATTGTCAGGTTACATTATATTGTCAGGTTACATTGTCAGGTTATATTACATTGTCAGGTTACATTGTCAGGTTACATTGTCAGGTTACATTATATTGTCAGGTTACATTATATTGTCAGGTTACATTGTCAGGTTACATTGTCAGGTTACATTACATTGTCAGGTTACATTACATTGTCAGGTTACATTGTCAGGTTACATTACATTGTCAGGTTACATTGTCAGGTTACATTACATTGTCAGGTTACATTGTCAGGTTACATTATATTGTCAGGTTACATTGTCAGGTTACATTACATTGTCAGGTTACATTGTCAGGTTACATTATATTGTCAGCTTACATTACATTGTCAGGTTACATTGTCAGGTTACATTATATTGTCAGGTTACATTATATTGTCAGGTTACATTGTCAGGTTACATTGTCAGGTTACATTGTCAGGTTACATTACATTGTCAGGTTACATTGTCAGGTTACATTGTCAGGTTACATTGTCAGGTTACATTACATTGTCAGGTTACATTGTCAGGTTACATTACATTGTCAGGTTACATTGTCAGGTTACATTGTCAGGTTACATTACATTGTCAGGTTACATTGTCAGGTTACATTGTCAGGTTACATTATATTGTCGGGTTACATTATATTGTCAGGTTACATTGTCAGGTTACATTGTCAGGTTACATTACATTGTCAGGTTACATTGTCAGGTTACATTATATTGTCAGGTTACATTGTCAGGTTACATTGTCAGGTTACATTATATTGTCGGGTTACATTGTCAGGTTACATTACACTGTCAGGTTACATTATATTGTCGGGTTACATTACATTGTCAGGTTACATTATATTGTCAGGTTACATTACATTGTCAGGTTACATTACATTGTCAGGTTACATTGTCAGGTTACATTACATTGTCGGGTTACATTACATTGTCAGGTTGCATTGTCAGGTTACATTACATTGTCAGGTTACATTGTCAGGTTACATTATATTGTCAGGTTACATTGTCAGGTTACATTACATGGTCGGATTACATTGTCAGGTTACATTACACTGTCAGGTTACATTACATTGTCAGGTTACATTGTCAGGTTACATTGTCAGGTTACATTGTCAGGTTACATTACATTGTCAGGTTACATTGTCAGGTTACATTGTCAGGTTACATTACATTGTCAGGTTACATTGTCAGGTTACATTGTCAGGCTACATTACATTGTCAGGTTACATTACATTGTCAGGTTACATTGTCAGGTTACATTACATTGTCAGGTTACATTGTCAGGTTACATTATATTGTCAGGTTACATTGTCAGGTTACATTGTCAGGTTACATTGTCAGGTTACATTATATTGTCAGGTTACATTGTCAGGTTACATTACATTGTCAGGTTACATTGTCAGGTTACATTATATTGTCAGGTTACATTGTCAGGTTACATTATATTGTCGGGTTACATTATATTGTCAGGTTACATTGTCAGGTTACATTATATTGTCAGGTTACATTGTCAGGTTACATTATATTGTCGGGTTACATTATATTGTCAGGTTACATTGTCAGGTTACATTATATTGTCAGGTTACATTGTCAGGTTACATTATATTGTCGGGTTACATTATATTGTCAGGTTACATTGTCAGGTTACATTGTCAATTACATTGTCAGGTTACATTGTCAGGTTACATTACATTGTCAGGTTACATTGTCAGGTTACATTGTCAGGTTACATTACACTGTCAGGTTACATTATATTGTCAGGTTACATTACATTGTCAGGTTACATTGTCAGGTTACATTACATTGTCAGGTTACATTGTCAGGTTACATTGTCAGGTTACATTACATTGTCGGGTTACATTGTCAGGTTACATTACATTGTCAGGTTACATTGTCAGGTTACATTGTCAGGTTACATTACATTGTCAGGTTACATTGTCAGGTTACATTGTCAGGTTACATTACATTGTCAGGTTACATTGTCAGGTTACATTACATTGTCAGGTTACATTGTCAGGTTACATTACATTGTCAGGTTACATTGTCAGGTTACATTACATTGTCAGGTTACATTACATTGTCAGGTTACATTGTCAGGTTACATTATATTGTCAGGTTACATTGTCAGGTTACATTGTCAGGTTACATTGTCAGGTTACATTATATTGTCAGGTTACATTGTCAGGTTACATTACATTGTCAGGTTACATTACATTGTCAGGTTACATTACCTTGTCAGGTTACATTGTCAGGTTACATTACCTTGTCAGGTTACATTGTCAGGTTACATTGTCAGGTTACATTACATTGTCAGGTTACATTACATTGTCAGGTTACATTGTCAGGTTACATTACATTGTCAGGTTACATTGTCAGGTTACATTATATTGTCAGGTTACATTACATTGTCAGGTTACATTGTCAGGTTACATTACATTGTCAGGTTACATTGTCAGGTTACATTACATTGTCAGGTTACATTGTCAGGTTACATTATATTGTCAGGTTACATTGTCAAGTTACATTGTCAGGTTACATTGTCAGGTTACATTATATTGTCAGGTTACATTATATTGTCAGGTTACATTGTCAGGTTACATTGTCAGGTTACATTACATTGTCAGGTTACATTGTCAGGTTACATTGTCAGGTTACATTACATTGTCAGGTTACATTACATTGTCAGGTTACATTACATTGTCAGGTTACATTGTCAGGTTACATTGTCAGGTTACATTACATTGTCAGGTTACATTACATTGTCAGGTTACATTACATTGTCAGGTTACATTACATTGTCAGGTTACATTGTCAGGTTACATTGTCAGGTTACATTACATTGTCAGGTTACATTACATTGTCAGGTTACATTGTCAGGTTACATTGTCAGGTTACATTACATTGTCAGGTTACATTACATTGTCAGGTTACATTACATTGTCAGGTTACATTGTCAGGTTACATTGTCAGGTTACATTACATTGTCAGGTTACATTACATTGTCAGGTTACATTGTCAGGTTACATTGTCAGGTTACATTATATTGTCGGGTTACATTGTCAGGTTACATTACATTGTCAGATTACATTGTCAGGTTACATTATATTGTCAGGTTACATTGTCAGGTTACATTATATTGTCGGGTTACATTGTCAGGTTACATTACACTGTCAGGTTACATTATATTGTCGGGTTACATTACCTTGTCAGGTTACATTGTCAGGTTACATTATATTGTCAGGTTACATTGTCAGGTTACATTACATTGTCAGGTTACATTGTCAGGTTATATTACATTGTCAGGATACATTGTCAGGTTACATTGTCAGGTTACATTGTCAGGTTACATTATATTGTCAGGTTACATTGTCAGGTTACATTGTCAGGTTACATTACATTGTCAGGTTACATTGTCAGGTTACATTACATTGTCAGGTTACATTGTCAGGTTACATTGTCAGGTTACATTACACTGTCAGGTTACATTATATTGTCAGGTTACATTACATTGTCAGGTTACATTGTCAGGTTACATTACATTGTCAGGTTACATTGTCAGGTTACATTGTCAGGTTACATTACATTGTCGGGTTACATTGTCAGGTTACATTACATTGTCAGGTTACATTGTCAGGTTACATTGTCAGGTTACATTACATTGTCAGGTTACATTGTCAGGTTACATTGTCAGGTTACATTACATTGTCAGGTTACATTGTCAGGTTACATTACATTGTCAGGTTACATTGTCAGGTTACATTACATTGTCAGGTTACATTACATTGTCAGGTTACATTACATTGTCAGGTTACATTACATTGTCAGGTTACATTGTCAGGTTACATTATATTGTCAGGTTACATTGTCAGGTTACATTGTCAGGTTACATTGTCAGGTTACATTATATTGTCAGGTTACATTGTCAGGTTACATTACATTGTCAGGTTACATTACATTGTCAGGTTACATTACCTTGTCAGGTTACATTGTCAGGTTACATTACCTTGTCAGGTTACATTGTCAGGTTACATTGTCAGGTTACATTACATTGTCAGGTTACATTACATTGTCAGGTTACATTGTCAGGTTACATTACATTGTCAGGTTACATTGTCAGGTTACATTATATTGTCAGGTTACATTACATTGTCAGGTTACATTGTCAGGTTACATTACATTGTCAGGTTACATTGTCAGGTTACATTACATTGTCAGGTTACATTGTCAAGTTACATTGTCAGGTTACATTGTCAGGTTACATTATATTGTCAGGTTACATTATATTGTCAGGTTACATTGTCAGGTTACATTATATTGTCAGGTTACATTGTCAAGTTACATTGTCAGGTTACATTGTCAGGTTACATTACATTGTCAGGTTACATTGTCAGGTTACATTGTCAGGTTACATTACATTGTCAGGTTACATTACATTGTCAGGTTACATTACATTGTCAGGTTACATTACATTGTCAGGTTACATTGTCAGGTTACATTATATTGTCGGGTTACATTGTCAGGTTACATTGTCAGATTACATTGTCAGGTTACATTATATTGTCAGGTTACATTGTCAGGTTACATTATATTGTCGGGTTACATTGTCAGGTTACATTACACTGTCAGGTTACATTATATTGTCGGGTTACATTACATTGTCAGGTTACATTGTCAGGTTACATTATATTGTCAGGTTACATTGTCAGGTTACATTACATTGTCAGGTTACATTGTCAGGTTACATTACATTGTCAGGTTACATTGTCAGGTTACATTGTCAGGTTACATTGTCAGGTTACATTGTCAGGTTACATTGTCAGGTTACATTGTCAGGTTACATTGTCAGGTTACATTGTCAGGTTACATTACATTGTCAGGTTACATTGTCAGGTTACATTGTCAGGTTACATTACATTGTCAGGTTACATTGTCAGGTTACATTACATTGTCAGGTTACATTACATTGTCAGGTTACATTGTCAGGTTACATTGTCAGGTTACATTACATTGTCAGGTTACATTGTCAGGTTACATTACATTGTCAGGTTACATTACATTGTCAGGTTACATTGTCAGGTTACATTATATTGTCAGATTACATTGTCAGGTTACATTACATTGTCAGGTTAGGCTACGTTCACATTGCGTTTTCAGCATCCGTTTAACGCATCCGTTTTTTGCAAAAAAGGCATTAAATACGGATTGCAAAAAACGGATTCATTTGTGTGCATCCGTTTTTCCATTGACTTCCATTTTTTAAAAAAAACGGATCCGTTTTTTGGGCGGACCAAAACGGACCAAAAACCGTTGGTGACCCTATTTTTCTGGACGTTAAAAAAAACGGATCCGTTAAACGGATGCTGAAAACGCAGTGTGAACCTAGCCTTACATTACATTGTTAGGTTACATTACATTGTCAGGTTACATTGTCAGGTTACATTGTCAGGTTACATTACATTGTCAGGTTACATTGTCAGGTTACATTGTCAGGTTACATTACATTGTCAGGTTACATTGTCAGGTTACATTGTCAGGTTACATTACCTTGTCAGGTTACATTGTCAGGTTACATTACCTTGTCAGGTTACATTGTCAGGTTACATTGTCAGGTTACATTACATTGTCAGGTTACATTACATTGTCAGGTTACATTGTCAGGTTACATTACATTGTCAGGTTACATTGTCAGGTTACATTATATTGTCAGGTTACATTACATTGTCAGGTTACATTGTCAGGTTACATTACATTGTCAGGTTACATTGTCAGGTTACATTATATTGTCAGGTTACATTGTCAAGTTACATTGTCAGGTTACATTGTCAGGTTACATTATATTGTCAGGTTACATTATATTGTCAGGTTACATTGTCAGGTTACATTGTCAGGTTACATTACATTGTCAGGTTACATTGTCAGGTTACATTGTCAGGTTACATTACATTGTCAGGTTACATTACATTGTCAGGTTACATTACATTGTCAGGTTACATTGTCAGGTTACATTGTCAGGTTACATTACATTGTCAGGTTACATTACATTGTCAGGTTACATTACATTGTCAGGTTACATTACATTGTCAGGTTACATTGTCAGGTTACATTGTCAGGTTACATTACATTGTCAGGTTACATTACATTGTCAGGTTACATTGTCAGGTTACATTGTCAGGTTACATTACATTGTCAGGTTACATTACATTGTCAGGTTACATTACATTGTCAGGTTACATTGTCAGGTTACATTGTCAGGTTACATTGTCAGGTTACATTGTCAGGTTACATTACATTGTCAGGTTACATTACATTGTCAGGTTACATTGTCAGGTTACATTGTCAGGTTACATTACATTGTCAGGTTACATTACATTGTCAGGTTACATTGTCAGGTTACATTGTCAGGTTACATTATATTGTCGGGTTACATTGTCAGGTTACATTACATTGTCAGATTACATTGTCAGGTTACATTATATTGTCAGGTTACATTGTCAGGTTACATTATATTGTCGGGTTACATTGTCAGGTTACATTACACTGTCAGGTTACATTATATTGTCGGGTTACATTACCTTGTCAGGTTACATTGTCAGGTTACATTATATTGTCAGGTTACATTGTCAGGTTACATTACATTGTCAGGTTACATTGTCAGGTTATATTACATTGTCAGGTTACATTGTCAGGTTACATTGTCAGGTTACATTATATTGTCAGGTTACATTGTCAGGTTACATTGTCAGGTTACATTACATTGTCAGGTTACATTGTCAGGTTACATTACATTGTCAGGTTACATTGTCAGGTTACATTGTCAGGTTACATTACACTGTCAGGTTACATTATATTGTCAGGTTACATTACATTGTCAGGTTACATTGTCAGGTTACATTACATTGTCAGGTTACATTGTCAGGTTACATTGTCAGGTTACATTACATTGTCGGGTTACATTGTCAGGTTACATTACATTGTCAGGTTACATTGTCAGGTTACATTGTCAGGTTACATTACATTGTCAGGTTACATTGTCAGGTTACATTGTCAGGTTACATTACATTGTCAGGTTACATTGTCAGGTTACATTACATTGTCAGGTTACATTGTCAGGTTACATTACATTGTCAGGTTACATTACATTGTCAGGTTACATTACATTGTCAGGTTACATTGTCAGGTTACATTATATTGTCAGGTTACATTGTCAGGTTACATTGTCAGGTTACATTGTCAGGTTACATTATATTGTCAGGTTACATTGTCAGGTTACATTATATTGTCGGGTTACATTGTCAGGTTACATTACACTGTCAGGTTACATTATATTGTCGGGTTACATTACATTGTCAGGTTACATTGTCAGGTTACATTATATTGTCAGGTTACATTGTCAGGTTACATTACATTGTCAGGTTACATTGTCAGGTTACATTACATTGTCAGGTTACATTGTCAGGTTACATTGTCAGGTTACATTGTCAGGTTACATTACATTGTCAGGTTACATTGTCAGGTTACATTACATTGTCAGGTTACATTACATTGTCAGGTTACATTACATTGTCAGGTTACATTACCTTGTCAGGTTACATTGTCAGGTTACATTACCTTGTCAGGTTACATTGTCAGGTTACATTGTCAGGTTACATTACATTGTCAGGTTACATTACATTGTCAGGTTACATTGTCAGGTTACATTACATTGTCAGGTTACATTGTCAGGTTACATTACATTGTCAGGTTACATTGTCAGGTTACATTATATTGTCAGGTTACATTGTCAAGTTACATTGTCAGGTTACATTGTCAGGTTACATTATATTGTCAGGTTACATTATATTGTCAGGTTACATTGTCAGGTTACATTATATTGTCAGGTTACATTGTCAAGTTACATTGTCAGGTTACATTGTCAGGTTACATTACATTGTCAGGTTACATTACATTGTCAGGTTACATTACATTGTCAGGTTACATTACATTGTCAGGTTACATTGTCAGGTTACATTGTCAGGTTACATTATATTGTCAGGTTACATTGTCAGGTTACATTATATTGTCGGGTTACATTGTCAGGTTACATTACACTGTCAGGTTACATTATATTGTCGGGTTACATTACATTGTCAGGTTACATTGTCAGGTTACATTATATTGTCAGGTTACATTGTCAGGTTACATTACATTGTCAGGTTACATTGTCAGGTTACATTACATTGTCAGGTTACATTGTCAGGTTACATTGTCAGGTTACATTGTCAGGTTACATTGTCAGGTTACATTGTCAGGTTACATTGTCAGGTTACATTGTCAGGTTACATTGTCAGGTTACATTACATTGTCAGGTTACATTGTCAGGTTACATTGTCAGGTTACATTACATTGTCAGGTTACATTGTCAGGTTACATTACATTGTCAGGTTACATTACATTGTCAGGTTACATTGTCAGGTTACATTGTCAGGTTACATTACATTGTCAGGTTACATTGTCAGGTTACATTACATTGTCAGGTTACATTACATTGTCAGGTTACATTGTCAGGTTACATTATATTGTCAGATTACATTGTCAGGTTACATTACATTGTCAGGTTAGGCTACGTTCACATTGCGTTTTCAGCATCCGTTTAACGCATCCGTTTTTTGCAAAAAAGGCATTAAATACGGATTGCAAAAAACGGATTCATTTGTGTGCATCCGTTTTTCCATTGACTTCCATTTTTTAAAAAAAACGGATCCGTTTTTTGGGCGGACCAAAACGGACCAAAAACCGTTGGTGACCCTATTTTTCTGGACGTTAAAAAAAAACGGATCCGTTAAACGGATGCTGAAAACGCAGTGTGAACCTAGCCTTACATTACATTGTTAGGTTACATTACATTGTCAGGTTACATTGTCAGGTTACATTGTCAGGTTACATTACATTGTCAGGTTACATTGTCAGGTTACATTGTCAGGTTACATTACATTGTCAGGTTACATTGTCAGGTTACATTGTCAGGTTACATTACACTGTCAGGTTACATTATATTGTCAGGTTACATTACATTGTCAGGTTACATTGTCGGGTTACATTATATTGTCAGGTTACATTGTCAGGTTACATTGTCAGGTTACATTACATTGTCAGGTTACATTGTCAGGTTACATTACATTGTCAGGTTACATTGTCAGGTTACATTGTCAGGTTACATTACACTGTCAGGTTACATTATATTGTCAGGTTACATTACATTGTCAGGTTACATTGTCAGGTTACATTACATTGTCAGGTTACATTGTCAGGTTACATTGTCAGGTTACATTACATTGTCGGGTTACATTGTCAGGTTACATTACATTGTCAGGTTACATTGTCAGGTTACATTACATTGTCGGGTTACATTGTCAGGTTACATTACATTGTCAGGTTACATTGTCAGGTTACATTGTCAGGTTACATTACATTGTCAGGTTACATTGTCAGGTTACATTGTCAGGTTACATTACATTGTCAGGTTACATTGTCAGGTTACATTACATTGTCAGGTTACATTGTCAGGTTACATTACATTGTCAGGTTACATTGTCAGGTTACATTACATTGTCAGGTTACATTACATTGTCAGGTTACATTACATTGTCAGGTTACATTGTCAGGTTACATTATATTGTCAGGTTACATTGTCAGGTTACATTGTCAGGTTACATTGTCAGGTTACATTACATTGTCAGGTTACATTACATTGTCAGGTTACATTGTCAGGTTACATTACATTGTCAGGTTACATTGTCAGGTTACATTATATTGTCAGGTTACATTACATTGTCAGGTTACATTGTCAGGTTACATTACATTGTCAGGTTACATTACATTGTCAGGTTACATTGTCAGGTTACATTATATTGTCAGGTTACATTGTCAAGTTACATTGTCAGGTTACATTGTCAGGTTACATTATATTGTCAGGTTACATTATATTGTCAGGTTACATTGTCAGGTTACATTGTCAGGTTACATTACATTGTCAGGTTACATTACATTGTCAGGTTACATTGTCAGGTTACATTGTCAGGTTACATTATATTGTCGGGTTACATTGTCAGGTTACATTACATTGTCAGATTACATTGTCAGGTTACATTATATTGTCAGGTTACATTGTCAGGTTACATTATATTGTCGGGTTACATTGTCAGGTTACATTGTCAGGTTACATTATATTGTCGGGTTACATTGTCAGGTTACATTACATTGTCAGGTTACATTGTCAGGTTACATTATATTGTCAGGTTACATTGTCAGGTTACATTACATTGTCAGGTTACATTGTCAGGTTACATTACATTGTCAGGTTACATTGTCAGGTTACATTGTCAGGTTACATTGTCAGGTTACATTATATTGTCAGGTTACATTGTCAGGTTACATTGTCAGGTTACATTGTCAGGTTACATTGTCAGGTTACATTACATTGTCAGGTTACATTGTCAGGTTACATTGTCAGGTTACATTACATTGTCAGGTTACATTACATTGTCAGGTTACATTACATTGTCAGGTTACATTGTCAGGTTACATTGTCAGGTTACATTACATTGTCAGGTTACATTGTCAGGTTACATTACATTGTCAGGTAACATTACATTGTCAGGTTACATTACATTGTCAGGTTACATTACATTGTCAGGTTACATTGTCAGGTTACATTACATTGTCAGGTTACATTCTCAGGTTACATTACATTGTCAGGTTACATTGTCAGGTTACATTACATTGTCAGGTTACATTGTCAGGTTACATTACATTGTCAGGTTACATTACATTGTCAGGTTACATTGTCAGGTTACATTACATTGTCAGGTTAGGCTACGTTCACATTGCGTTTTCAGCATCCGTTTAACGCATCCGTTTTTTGCAAAAAAGGCATTAAATACGAGATTGCAAAAAACGGATTCAGATTGTGGTGCATTCCGTATTTTTCCATTGACTTCCATGTTTAAAAAAAAAACGGATCCTTTTTTGGGGCGGACCAAACGGACCAAAAACCGTTGGTGACCCCTATTTTCTGTGTGACGTTAAAAAAAACGATCCGTTAAACGGATGCTGAAATGCAGTGTGAACCTAGGCCTTAGCAGTAGACATTGTTAGGTTACATTACATTGTCAGGTTACATTGGTCAGGTTACATTACATTGTCAGGTTACATTGTCAGGTTACATTACATTGTCAGGTTACATTGTCAGGTTACATTACATTGTCAGGTTACATTGTCAGGTTACATTGTCAGGTTACATTGTCAGGTTACATTATATTGTCGGGTTACATTGTCAGGTTACATTACATTGTCAGGTTACATTGTCAGGTTACATTACATTGTCAGGTTACATTACATTCTCAGGTTACATTACATTGTCAAGTTACATTGTCAGGTTACATTGTCAGGTTACATTATATTGTCAGGTTACATTATATTGTCAGGTTACATTACATTGTCAGGTTACATTGTCAGGTTACATTACATTGTCAGGTTACATTGTCAGGTTACATTGTCAGGTTACATTGTCAGGTTACATTGTCAGGTTACATTACATTGTCAGGTTACATTACATTGTCAGGTTACATTGTCAGGTTACATTGTCAGGTTACATTGTCAGGTTACATTATATTGTCGGGTTACATTGTCAGGTTACATTACATTGTCAGGTTACATTACATTCTCAGGTTACATTATATTGTCGGGTTACATTGCAAAAAACGGATTCATTTGTGTGCATCCGTTTTTCCATTGACTTCCATTTTTAAAAAAAAACGGATCCGTTTTTTGGGCGGACCAAAACGGACCAAAAACCGTTGGTGACCCTATTTTTCTGGACGTTAAAAAAAAACGGATCCGTTAAACGGATGCTGAAAACGCAGTGTGAACCTAGCCTTACATTACATTGTCAGGTTACATTGTCAGGTTACATTATATTGTCAGGTTACATTGTCAGGTTACATTACATTGTCAGGTTACATTACACTGTCAGGTTACATTGTCAGGTTACATTACATTGTCAGGTTACATTGTCAGGTTACATTGTCAGGTTACATTACATTGTCAGGTTACATTACATTGTCAGGTTACATTGTCAGGTTACATTACATTGTCAGGTTACATTGTCAGGTTACATTACATTGTCAGGTTACATTGTCAGGTTACATTGTCAGGTTACATTGTCAGGTTACATTACATTGTCAGGTTACATTACATTGTCAGGTTACATTGTCAGGTTACATTGTCAGGTTACATTGTCAGGTTACATTACATTGTCAGGTTACATTACATTGTCGGGTTACATTACATTGTCAGGTTACATTGTCAGGTTACATTACATTGTCAGGTTACATTGTCAGGTTACATTGTCAGGTTACATTACATTGTCAGGTTACATTGTCAGGTTACATTGTCAGGTTACATTACATTGTCAGGTTACATTGTCAGGTTACATTGTCAGGTTACATTACATTGTCAGGTTACATTACATTGTCAGGTTACATTGTCAGGTTACATTACATTGTCAGGTTACATTGTCAGGTTACATTACATGGTCGGATTACATTGTCAGGTTACATTACACTGTTGGGTTACATTACATTGTCAGGTTACATTGTCAGGTTACATTACATGGTCGGATTACATTGTCAGGTTACATTACATTGTCAGGTTACATTACATTGTCAGGTTACAATGTCGGGTTACATTGTCAGGTTACATTGTCAGGTTACATTGTCAGGTTACATTGTCAGGTTACATTGTCAGGTTACATTGTCAGGTTACATTGTCAGGTTACATTGTCAGGTTACATTACATTGTCGGGTTACATTACATTGTCAGGTTACATTGTCAGGTTACATTGTCAGGTTACATTGTCAGGTTACATTACATTGTCAGGTTACATTACATTGTCAGGTTACATTGTCAGGTTACATTACATTGTCAGGTTACATTACATTGTCAGGTTACATTGTCAGGTTACATTGTCAGGTTACATTACATTGTCAGGATACATTACATTGTCAGGTTACATTGTCAGGTTACATTGTCAGGTTACATTGTCAGGTTACATTACATTGTCAGGTTACATTACATTGTCAGGTTACATTGTCAGGTTACATTACATTGTCAGGTTACATTACATTGTCAGGTTACATTGTCAGGTTACATTGTCAGGTTACATTACATTGTCAGGTTACATTACATTGTCAGGTTACATTACATTGTCAGGTTACATTACATTGTCAGGATACATTACATTGTGGGGTTACATTACATTGTCAGATTACATTGTCAGGTTACATTATATTGTCAGGTTACATTACATTGTCGAGTTACATTACATTGTTGGGTTACATTACACTGTCAGGTTACATTGTTGGGTTACATTAGAGAGGGGGTAAGCATTAGAGAGGGATCAGAGGGATTAGAGAGGGATCAGCATCCACCTGCAGCAGCGGGGAGGGGGGCAGGGATCAGTATCCAGGAAGGGGGGGTCAAGGATCAGCATCCACTTGCAGCAGCGGGGAGGGGGTCAGGGATAAGCATTCAGGGAGGAGGGGGAGGGATCAGCATCCAGGGAGGAGGGGAGGGATTAGCATGCAGGGAGGGGGTCAGGGATTAGCATCTAGGGAGGGGATCAGGGATCAACATCCAGAAAGGGGTGCAGGGATCAGCATCTAGGGAGGAGGTGAGGGATCAGCATCTAGGGAGGGGTGCAGGGATCAGCATCCAGGGAGGGGTGCAGGGATCAGCATCCAGGGAGGAGGTGAGGGATCAGCATCTAGGGAGGGGTGCAGGGATCAGCATCCAGGGAGGGGTGCAGGGATCAGCATCTAGGGAGGAGGTGAGGGATCAGCATCTAGGGAGGGGTGCAGGGATCAGCATCCAGGGAGGGGTGCAGGGATCAGCATCCAGGGAGGGGGGGAGGGATCAGCATCCAGGGAGGGGGTGAGGGATCAGCATCCAGGGAGGGGGTGAGGGATCATCATCCAGGGAGGAGGTGAGGGATTATCATCCAGGGAAGGGGTAAGGGATTAGCAACCAGGTAGGGGGTCAGGGATCAGCATCCAGGTAGGGGTTCAGAATCAGCAGTGGGGAGGGGGTCAGGGATCAGCATCCAAGTAGGTGGTCAGGGATCATCATCTTGGGAGGGGGGGGAGATCAGCATTCAGGAGGGGGGAGGGATCATCATTCAGGGTGGAAGTCAGGGATCAGCATCCAGGGAAGGGGTCAGGGATCAGCATCCAGGGAAGGGGTCAGGGATTAGCATCCAGGTAGGCGGTCAGGGATCATCATCTAGGGAGAGGGTCAGGGATCAGCATCCACCTGCAGCAGCTGGGAGGGGGTCGGGGATTTGCATCCAGGTAGGCAGTCAGGGATCATCATCCAGGGAGGGGGTGAGGGATCAGCATCCAGGGAAGGGGGGGAGGGTTCAGCATCCAGGTAGGCGGTCAGGGATCAGCATCCAGGGACATGTCAGGGATCAGCATCCAGGGAGGGGGTCAGAGATCAGCATCCACCTGCAGCAGCGGGGAGGGGGTCAGGGATCAGCATCCAGGGAGGGGTTCAGGGATGAGCATCAAGGGAGGGGTGCAGGGATCAGTATCCAGGGAGGGGGTGAGGGATCAGCATCTAGGGAGGGGTTCAGGGATCAGCATCTAGGGAGGGGTTCAGGGATCAGCATCCAGGGAGGGGATGAGGGATTAACATCCAGGAAGGGGTGCAGGTATCAGCATCTAGGAAGGGGGTGAGGGATCAGCATCCAGGGAGGGGTGTATGGATCAGCATCCAGGGAGGGGTGCAGGGATCAGCATCCAGGGAGGAGTGCAGGGATCAGCATCCATGGATAAGTTCAGGGATCAGCATCAAGGGAGGGGTGCAGGGATCAGCATCTAGGGAGGGGGTGAGGGATCAGCATCCAGGGAGGGGTGCAGGGATCAGCATCTAGGGAGGAGGTAAGGGATCAGCATCCAGGGAGGGGTGCATGGATCAGCATCTAGGGAGGGGTGCAGGATCAGCATCCAGGGAGGGGGTGAAGGATCAGCATCCAGGGAGGGGGTGAGGTATCATCATCCAGGGAGGGGGTCAGGGATCAGCATCCAGGGAAGGGGTCAGGGATCAGCATCCAGGGAAGGGGTCAGGGATCAGCATCCAGGTAGGGGGTCAGGGATCAGCATCCAGGTAGGGGTTCAGGGATCAGCAGTGGGGAGGGGGTCAGGGATCAGCATCCAAGTAGGCGGTCAGGGATCATCATCCAGGGAGGGGGGAGAGATCAGCATTCAGGAGGCGGGAGGGATCATCATTCAGGGAGGGAGTCAGGGATCAGCATCCAGGGAAGGGGTCAGGGATTAGCATCCAGGTAGGCGGTCAGGGATCATCATCTAGGGAGGGGGTCAGGGATCAGCATCCACCTGCAGCAGCTGGGAGGGGGTCGGGGATTTGCATCCAGGTAGGCGGTCAGGGATCATCATCCAGGGAGGGGGTGAGGGATCAGCATCCAGGGAGGGGGTGAGGGATCAGCATCCAGGTAGGCGGTCAGGGATCAGCATCCAGGGACATGTCAGGGATCAGCATCCAGGGAGGGGCTCAGAGATCAGCATCCAGGGAGGGGTGCAGGGATCAGTATCCAGGGAGGGGGTGAGGGATCAGCATCTACGGAGGGGGTGAGGGATCCGCATCCAGGGAGGGGATGAGGGATTAACATCCAGGGAGGGGTGCAGGTATCAGCATCTTGGGAGGGGGTGAGGGATCAGCATCCAGGGAGGGGTGCAGGAATCAGCATCTAGGGAGGGGTGCAGGGATCAGCATCCAGGGAGGGGATGAGGGATTAGCATCCAGGGAGGGGGTTAGGGATCAGAATCTAGAGAGGGGGTGAGGGATCAGCATCCATGGATAAGTTCAGGGATCAGCATCAAGGGAGGGGTGCAGGGATCAGCATCTAGGGAGGGGGTGAGGGATCAGCATCCAGGAAGGGGGTTAGGGATCAGCATCCAGGGAGGGGGTTAGGGATCAGAATCTAGAGAGGGGGTGAGGGATCAGCATCCATGGATAAGTTCAGGGATCAGAATCAAGGGAGGGGTGCAGGGATCAGCATCTAGGGAGGGGGTGAGGGATCAGCATCCAGGGAGGGGTGCAGAGATCAGCATCTAGGGAGGAGGTGAGGGATCAGCATCCAGGGAGGGATGCAGGGATCAGCATCTAGGGAAGGGTGCAGGGATCAGCATCCAGGGAGGGATGCAGGGATCAGCATCCAGGGAGGGGTGCAGGGATCAGCATCCAGGGAGGGTTGCAGGGATCAGCATCCAGGGAGGGGGCGAGGGATCAGCATCCAGGGAGGGGTGAGGGATCAGCATCTAGAGAGGGGTTCAGGATCAGCATCCCAGGACTATGGCAGATTACGCCTCTACATCCACCAGACAGAAGAGAGATGGATGATGGACATCTAGGGATCTGTAGTCCTGGGGAAATGTGACTATAAAGGAGAAAACATGTAACCACCCTGCATTTCAGTATTCAACATTTCAATTTTGATATCCACCATAGTAGTGATATGAACCATAGTAGTGATATGCACCATAGTAATGATATATACCATAGTAGTGATATGCACCATAGTAGTGATATGCACCATAGTAGTAATATGCATCATAGTAGTGATATGCACCATAGTAGTGATATGCACCATAGTAATGATATGCACCATAGTAGTGATGTGCACCATAGTAGTGATATGCACCATAGTAATGATATGCACCATAGTAGTGATATGCACCATAGTAATGATATGCACCATAGTAGTGATATGCACCATAGTAGTAATATGCATCATAGTAGTGATATGCACCATAGTAGTGATATGCACCATAGTAATGATATGCACCATAGTAGTGATATGCACCATAGTAGTAATATGCATCATAGTAGTAATATCCACCATAGTAGTGGTATGCACCATAGAGCTAGGTTCACACGCTGTAACTGTGCGGCTGTATTTTTTATGCGGCTGTAAATGTGCGGGTGAAACTACGGCCGTGGGAAAAAATAGACATGCGGCTGAAAACATACGGTCATTTACTTGGAAATCTGGTTCAACTAAAAATAACAAATAAAATCTTAAGAAAGTGATGGAAACACCTCTGGATGCATCTGGGAAAGCAGGGAAACAGTTTACATGAATCGCTATTACCGGGGTTTGCGATCCTCTGCAGAGCCGGGTGCCAGTGGTCCCGGAGCCTCAAAATTGGCGCTCCTGGACCGGGCGGCAGCAGGCTGGTAAGATTTAGGCTGGGGAGGGCCTAAACCAATGGCTCTTCCTACCCTGGTGTTACCAGGCTGCTGTCGCTTGGTTTTTAACCCGGCTGGTAATAAAAATAGGGGGGACCCTATGCGGGTTTTTTTAAAATTATTTATTTATTTAAAAAAAAAAAAACGCATAGGGTCCCCCCTATTTTTATAACCAGCCGGGTTAAAAACCAAACGACAGCAGCCTGGTAACACCAGGGTGGGAAGAGCCATTGGTTTAGGCCCTCCCCAGCCTAAATCTTACCAGCCTGCTGCCGCCTGGTCCAGGAGCGCCAATATTGACGCTCCGGGACCACTGGCACCCGGCTCTTCCCAGTACCCCTGGTGGCATTGGGTACTGGGGTAATAATGGGGGGTTAGTGTTAGCCATTTTATACCGGCTAACACTAGGCCCCGACTTAGTAATGGATTCCGTCTATTAGACGGCTTCCACTACTAAGTCTATAAAGTAAAGAAATAAAGACAAGACACAAGTTAAAAAATTTTTTTATTCAAATAAAAACACCCCCACACCCCTCATTGACCATTTTATTAAAAAAAAAAATCCAAACAACCGCTGGTCATAAACGTAGTCCACGGAATCCGACGTAATCCCCAGGATACCGATATCTGAAAAACAAAAAGGGAGAAACACACAAAAAAAACACAAACAGGAGCACAACACCCATCATTGTGAGCGGTGTTGTGCTCCTTACAGTATGCAGCATCTTTACAGATCGCTGCTTACAGTCTGGCCCCCAAGGGGTTAAGGGAGGATGTATTGCATCCCCCTTAACCCCTTGGGGGCCAGACTGATGTCAGACTGCACCCATCCCAGCAAGGAAGGGGTTAAGTGACCCCCCCTTCCTTGCTGGGAGGGGTGCAGTGCCGGGGAGGGGGTGGGCAGAGCTCTATACTCACCCCGATGTGTCCTCTTCGCTGGTCCGCAGCACAATGAAGTCACTGTACTGCGGACCGGCTCTTTATATGTGCGCTCAGCCGATCAGCCAATCAGCTGAGCGCACATATAATTCTAAATGTTTCCTCTAATAATGCTATTGTGATAACATAATTAGAAGAAAAATTTGATGTTTTCATTAAAGTAAAGTGATGATTAGTACAGAATGCTCTATTACCGGCAATATGAATTAACGGCTTATGGAGCTTCCTGTACTAATTAATATTTAATTAATAAAACACATTTTCGTTGTAATAAAGTCCCTTTCGTTGGTCAATAATTTATTTCTAACGAATCCATCATTGTGCAATTAAATATACTGTCAAAAAATAAATATATATATAAATATACATTTATTTATATATATATTTATTTTAACAGTATATTTAATTGCACAATGATGGATTCGTTAGAAATAAATTATTGACCAACGAAAGGGACTTTATTACAAAGAAAATGTGTTTTATTAATTTAATATATTAACTATTAGAAGCATCGGCATTCGGCATCATTGCCGGCTATTTTTGAAGTACTCCGTACAGACCGCCTGTCAATCCTCGGCCGCATCTCCAGCCGCAAACAATGGTCTTGTTCATTTTTTACGGGTCGGTTTACGATAGGGCCGTAGATTCATACATAGTGTGCACTGTGCAGCCGTATATCCTATACTTTCCAGCGTACGCATGAACCAGAAAAATCCGGCCGATGCTTTACCGCCCGCAATACAGCCGCACAGATACATAGTGTGAACCTAGCCTAGTAGTGATATGAACCATAGTAGTAATATCCACTATAGTAATGATTTGCACCATAGTAATAATATGTACCATAGTTGGGATTTGCACCATAGTAATGATATGCACCATAGTAGTGATATGCACCATAGTAGTGATATGAACCATAGTAGTGATATGCACCATAGTAATGATGTGCACCATAGTAGTGATTTGCACCATAGTAATGATATATACCATAGTAATGATGTGCACCATAGTAGTGATATGCACCATAGTAATGATATGCACCATAGTAGTGATATGCACCATAGTAGTGATTTGCACCATAGTAATGATATATACCATAGTAGTGATGTGCACCATAGTAGTGATATGCACCATAGTAGTGATATGCACCATAGTAGTGATATGCACCATAGTAATGATATATACCATAGTAATGATATGCACCATAGTAATGATATGCACCATAGTAATGATATGCACCATAGTAATGATATGCACCATAGTAATGATATGCACCATAGTAGTGATATGCACCATAGTAATGATATGCACCATAGTAGTGATATGCACCATAGTAATGATATATACCATAGTAATGATATGCACCATAGTAGTGATATGCACCATAGTAATGATATGCACCATAGTAGTGATATGCACCATAGTAGTGATATGCACCATAGTAATGATATGTACCATAGTAGTGATATGCACCATAGTAATGATATGCACCATAGTAATGATATATACCATAGTAATGATATGCACCATAGTAGTGATATGCACCATAGTAATGATATGTACCATAGTAGTGATATGCACCATAGTAATGATATGCACCATAGTAGTGATATGTACCATAGTAATGATATGCACCATAGTAGTGATATGCACCATAGTAATGATATATACCATAGTAATGATATGCACCATAGTAGTGATATGCACCATAGTAATGATATGTACCATAGTAGTGATATGCACCATAGTAATGATATGCACCATAGTAATGATATATACCATAGTAATGATATGCACCATAGTAGTGATATGCACCATAGTAATGATATGTATCATAGTAGTGATATGCACCATAGTAATGATATGCACCATAGTAGTGATATGCACCATAGTAATGATATATACCATAGTAATGATGTGCACCATAGTAATGATATGCACCATAGTAATGATATATACCATAGTAATGATATGCACCATAGTAGTGATTTGCACCATAGTAATGATATGCACCATAGTAATGATATATACCATAGTAATGATGTGCACCATAGTAGTGATATGCACCATAGTAATGATGTGCACCATAGTAGTGATATGCACCATAGTAATGATATGCACCATAGTAATGATATGCACCATAGTAATGATATATACCATAGTAATGATATGCACCATAGTAGTGATTTGCACCATAGTAATGATATGCACCATAGTAATGATATGCACCATAGTAATGATATATACCATAGTAGTGATATGCACCATAGTAGTGATATGCACCATAGTAATGATATGCACCATAGTAATGATATATACCATAGTAATGATATGCACCATAGTAGTGATTTGCACCATAGTAATGATATGCACCATAGTAATGATATATACCATAGTAATGATATGCACCATAGTAATGATTTGCACCATAGTAATGATATGCACCATAGTAATGATATGCACCATAGTAGTGATATGTACCATAGTAGTGATATGCACCATAGTAGTGATGTGCACCATAGTAATGATATGCACCATAGTAGTGATTTGCACCATAGTAGTGATATGCACCATAGTAGTGATATGCACCATAGTAGTGATATGCACCATAGTAATGATATGCACCATAGTAGTGATATGCACCATAGTAATGATATGCACCATAGTAATGATATGCACCATAGTAGTGATATGTACCATAGTAGTGATATGCACCATAGTAGTGATGTGCACCATAGTAATGATATGCACCATAGTAGTGATTTGCACCATAGTAATGATATGCACCATAGTAGTGATATGCACCATAGTAGTGATATGCACCATAGTAGTGATATGCACCATAGTAATGATATGCACCATAGTAGTGATATGCACCATAGTAATGATATGCACCATAGTAATGATATGCACCATAGTAATGATATGCACCATAGTAGTGATTTGCACCATAGTAGTGATTTGCACCATAGTAGTGATATGCACCATAGTAATGATATGCACCATAGTAATGATATGCACCATAGTAATGATATATACCATAGTAATGATATGCACCATAGTAGTGATTTGCACCATAGTAATGATATGCACCATAGTAATGATTTGCACCATAGTAGTGATTTGCACCATAGTAGTGATATGACTGCCACTGGCCCTATATACAGTCTTCTGCACTCGTTTGTCTCATACATGTAAAACAATATCTAGCTAAATAATGGAGAAAAATTGGAGTGAAGTGACATGTGCCCCCCAGACATTGGCCGTTCTTCCCTCCTATTTTTCGGCAGGTTTCTGCTGCTGCCGTCTCTATTTGAAGAAGAAATTACCCTCTCAGCTTCTTCTCCGCACAATTCCCAGCAGTTCTGCCAATTCTGTCAATATTTGATCTCCCTGCTCGGCTAATGTCACTGTGCAGAATTTTGTCAGCAGGTGGAGGATAGTCCTGTGCTCAGCAATCTGTCCCCGTCCCCCCGCCGCTCGCTGCAGCGCTCAGATAATGCTGGTTAACATTGTAAGGGAACTATTTGTAATGCCGAGAGCTGAAACAGGAGCCGTCACTTTCCTGTCAGCGGACGATAAGCCGAGTCTTGTAATATGTCGGCTAATATTTTACACTCTGTCTGTTTTACAATTATTATCTACATTTCACTGTATATCTAATAATAGCACTGCACCAATATAAACTGACAATCACAGGAAAAAATAACAACCTATACTTACCTCTCCTGATCCCCCGCAGCTGCTGTGCTCCCGGTCACTGATCCTCACCTCTCCTGATCCCCCGCAGCTGCTGTGCTCTCGGTCACTGATCCTCACCTCTCCTGATCCCCCGCAGCTGCTGTGCTCCCGGTCACTGATCCTCAGCTCTCCTGATCCCCCGCAGCTGCTGTGCTCCCGGTCACTGATCCTCACCTCTCCTGATCCCCCACAGCTGCTGTGCTCTCGGTCACTGATCCTCACCTCTCCTGATCCCCCGCAGCTGCTGTGCTCCCGGTCACTGATCCTCACCTCTCCTGATCCCCCGCAGCTGCTGTGCTCCCGGTCACTGATCCTCACCTCTCCTGATCCCCCGCAGCTGCTGTGCTTATGGTCACTGATCCTCACCTCTCCTGATCCCCCGCAGCTGCTGTGCTTATGGTCACTGATCCTCACCTCTCCTGATCCCCCGCAGCTGCTGTGCTTATGGTCACTGATCCTCACCTCTCCTGATCCCCCGCAGCTGCTGTGCTCCCGGTCACTGATCCTCACCTCTCCTGATCCCCCGCAGCTGCTGTGATTCTGGTCATTGATCCTCACCTCTCCTGATCCTCCGCAGCTGCTGTGCTCCCGGTCACTGATCCTCACTAGTGATGAGCGAGCATGCTGGTCCGAGCTTGGTACTGGATGGAGTATTAGGGTACTCCATGGTTCTCGTTACTCGGACGAGCATCTCGCGATACTCTAGAAAATCTCATCATCCGTTTCCTGTAAGTTTGGGCGCTATTTCTCAGCCAATAAACATGCAGGAGACTCTTTGGTACATCCTGCGATGACGTGGGACCCATACATGTCGATAGCAGCGATTGGTTGGCCAGATCAGATGACCCTGCCATATAAAACTGGGCGGGGGCAGTGCTGGCTTCAGACGTATGCTGTGAGAGATCAGGGAGAGAGCTGCTGCTGGTCAGGGAGAGTGTCAGTGTAGGATATAGCCTTCCAGTAGGCCGGGTATATACCAGCAATACAAACACACAGACCTTTTATTAATACTATTACTACAGACTGCTGGCTGGGAGTTGTAGTGCTGCTACCGCGATTTCACCAGCACACTGTGGTGACCGGCTGCTGGCAGAAAGGGGACATTAGGTGTTGTTTACACACCCCTAAGAAGAGCTCAGTGTACTCCTTTGATTTTAGGGCTGGTGGTCCTGGTGTACTTCACTGTATTGCTGGGATTTGTAGTACATCCTGCATAGAACTTCACTGCTCATTGGACGGGGGTGTCAGAGAGTGTGTGTACAGTTCCGGCCAATACCAGATTGTACCGTGCAGCCCCCCCTAAACTAGTGGGTACTACACTGTATTGCTGGGATTTGTAGTACACCTGCATAGCACTTCACTGCTCATTGGAAGAGGGGTCACAGAGTGTGTATTGGTCCAGCCACTACCACATTGTATCGCACAGCCCTACGGCTGTGGAGGAGTGGGACTGGTTGCCCAGGGCCCGCCGATCGCACCCCCGCCAACCAGCCAGCTGTTTTTTTTCTTGTCTAGTCATGGCCGGGGTCTCACCACCCCCAGTCGAGAGGCATCAGATGTACCCTTGATGGTGACTGACAGCTGGCCTAGCTAGATTGTACTGTAAATCCCCCCCCCCCCAAAAAAAAACTTGTGGGTACTACACTGTATTGCTGGGATTTGTAGTACATCCTGCATAGAACTTCACTGCTCATTGTAAGGGTGTGTCACAGCGTGTATCTAGGTCCGGCCAGTACCAGATTGTACCGTACAGCCCCCCTCCTAAACTAGTGGGACCACAAGTATTTTTACTGATTTCTGTATTTCATATGCAAGGCCTTTCTAAATTCGCAACTGCTTGCACAGAGTAAAGGGTGTGTCACAGAGTGTGTATAGGTCCAGCCACTAGCAGATTGTACCGCACAGCCCCCCAAAACTAGTCGGTACTTCATTGTATTGCTGGGATTTGTAGTACACTCAAGTGATGATCCCTTTGCATGAGACAATCGCCAGATCCTCAAGGATCAAAGTTCAAAATCAAAACAGCGGTGGGGGGAGAGGTGGTGAGTCACATTATGCAGGGAATGTTACCCCAACTGCTGCAGTCAAATTTAAAATCGAAAGGGTGCTGGGGGTATAAGACTACTTGTTGGCTACTGCTGGGCCTTAACTGGCATCCATGTTGACTATTGCTGTGCCTGCCCTTGCCTCCTTGTTGCTGGGCCTTAACTGGCATCCATGTTGACTACTGGTGTGCCTGCCCTTGCCTCCTTGTCGCTGGGCCTTAACTAGCATCCATGTTGACTACTGCTGGGCCTGCCCTTGCCTCCTTGTTGGCTGTCCACCCGGGGAAAGCAGCTCAATATGAAGATTCTTGTTATCTCCTCTCCTCCTCCTCCTCTTCCTCCTCTTCCTTCAATTCTCACCCAACAGCCAAGTCTTCTTCCGCCATGCAGTGTCTGGCCTAATTATTGGGAGGCTCAATCGCTACCTCACTCACTTTTAATGGTTCTCTGTGTCCTCACTGGTTCCTTAAAACTTACCCCATTGTGGCTGACTTGCTCAACAAGTTGCACCGCATCTGTGCGCATTTCCGCAAGTCAACCAGTTAAACTAACCCCAACTCTTACAGTCTAATTCAAAGTCAAATTCAAACTCAAAACAACGGTGGGGGGAGAAGTGGGGAGTCACATGATGCAGGGAATGTTACCCCAACTGCTATAGTCAAATTCATAGCCACATTCAATTTACCTTCCTTGTCTTGTCCATTTCGAACCATATTATCTGTGGATGTCATCTTATCTTACGGGTGTCCTCTGCCATTCTTTCACCAGTACTTTCTACCTTTTTTCGATGTTGTAGCCGTTTTTAAGGCAGGATTGACCAGAGCAGTAATGGACATCCATGTTGACTACTGCTGTGCCTGCCCTTGCCTCTATGTTGGCTACTGCTGGGCCTTAACTGGCATCCATGTCGACTACTGCTGACTACTGGTGTGCCTGCCCTTGCCTCCATGTTGGCCACTGCTTGGCCTTAACTGGCATCCATGTTGACTACTGGGGTGCCTGCCCTTGCCTCCATGTTGGCTACTGCTGGGCCTTAACTGGCATCCATGTAGACTACTGCTGGGCCTTAACTGGCATACATGTTGACTACTGCTGTGCCTGCCCTTGCCTCTATGTTGGCTACTGCTGGGCCTTAACTGGCATCCATGTAGACTACTGATGATAATTAGTGGGTCAGTCAGAATAAGGAAGGTCAAGATTATATAGGTGACAAATACCTATATAAAAATCCAGCTGGAGAGGTGAATATGTCACTTGCCCAGATGCCGATATCAATGGAGTTCAGCCAAAGTCACATCCAGCTTTTTTGCAGTGTAGAGAAGTTGGTCAACGGGAAGAACTCGGCAGATGCTCCGGCCGCTCACACTGCACGTAAGTTCACACAGTCCAGTTTTCCGTGGCGCAAAAGTGGGATCCTGAGTGACGTCCCTCTCCTTAGGTCTGGATCCTAGTGCAAGGCAGAAGTTATCCTATGCATTTCAGTGTACACGGACACCTTCATCAGGGATAGGGCTTTTCCTTGGATCCTTTCCAGCCCACCTATTGCCAGGGTTTATGTACATTATGGAGAGCACTGTTCAGATTCCTTCATGTTTTATAAGACACATACGTGTAATGGGTATCGGAACGTCCACATCAAATAGTTTGTTGTAAATGATGACCCTTTCCTTCTCAATCTGCATTGATTGTATGGTATTTCATCAGATCATTTACATATCCCCGCCCTTTTTTGTTACAATGTGTCAGTGCTGTTTTTTCACTGCCTATTTTTGTTTTGTTTCGTTTCACAAAAAGGCAAAAAGTTCTAGATCTGCTCTGGACATTTTCTCCAAAAAAATTCCCTCCTCTCCAATGTGATGTTATTTTCTCCAAACCAAAAAAATCTGAATCTGTGAATGAGCAGTTATGACACTGGATATAGTGACGGGACAGTGGACGACCTTCAGATTTTCTGTTTCTGTTGTAGAGATGTTCCTGTATACGTGTAGTTAGCATCCTTTTAGTCCGGCCTATATATCGTTTACCACAAGGACATACAATGCAGTAAATGATTCCCTTTGATTTACAAGTAATATGGCTTACTAACATCCCGAAAACCGATATCACTGAGTATGAGAAGGAAGCAAAGGAAATGCAGGAAAAACTAAGTGCAAAGGGTTATGATAATACACAGATGAACAAATGCAGAAAAGAGGTCAGTGACATGCCTAGGGAACACTTACTGGTGGAAGAAAGAGATAGTGGACCCCAGCCCGACAACAATACAAGTGCCATTCATTACTACCTACAACAAACAGAGCGTCATGGTAAAAAGAATTGTAAGAAAATATTGGGACATAGTAATAGAGGATAGAATAATGGGGGACAAACTACCAGCCCAACCATCATTCATATTCAGGAAGGCAGCAACGTAGGAAACATGGTGGCTCCCACTATAAAGGCAGCAACGTAGGAAACATGGTGGCTCCCACTATAAAGGCATGCAACGTAGGAAACATGGTGGCTCCCACTATAAAGGCAGCAACGTAGGAAACATGGTGGCTCCCACTATAAAGGCATGCAACGTAGGAAACATGGTGGCTCCCAGTATAAAGGCAGCAACGTAGGAAACATGGTGGCTCCCACTATAAAGGCAGCAACGTAGGAAACATGGTGGCTCCCACTATAAAGGCATGCAACGTAGGAAACATGGTGGCTCCCACTATAAAGGCAGCAACGTAGGAAACATGGTGGCTCCCACTATAAAGGCATGCAACGTAGGAAACATGGTGGCTCCCAGTATAAAGGCAGCAACGTAGGAAACATGGTGGCTCCCACTATAAAGGCATGCAACGTAGGAAACATGGTGGCTCCCAGTATAAAGGCAGCAACGTAGGAAACATGGCGGCTCCCACTATAAAGGCAGCAACGTAGGAAACATGGTGGCTCCCAGTATAAAGGCAGCAACGTAGGAAACATGGTGGCTCCCACTATAAAGGCAGCAACGTAGGAAACATGGTGGCTCCCACTATAAAGGCAGCAACGTAGGAAACATGGTGGCTCCCACTATAAAGGCAGCAACGTAGGAAACATGGTGGCTCCCACTATAAAGGCAGCAACGTAGGAAACATGGTGGCTCCCACTATAAAGGCAGCAACGTAGGAAACATGGTGGCTCCCACTATAAAGGCAGCAACGTAGGAAACATGGTGGCTCCCACTATAAAGGCAGCAACGTAGGAAACATGGTGGCTCCCACTATAAAGGCAGCAACGTAGGAAACATGGTGGCTCCCACTATAAAGGCAGCAACGTAGGAAACATGGTGGCTCCCACTATAAAGGCAGCAACGTAGGAAACATGGTGGCTCCCACTATAAAGGCAGCAACGTAGGAAACATGGTGGCTCCCACTATAAAGGCAGCAACGTAGGAAACATGGTGGCTCCCACTATAAAGGCAGCAACGTAGGAAACATGGTGGCTCCCACTATAAAGGCAGCAATGTAGGAAACATGATGGCTCCCAGTATAAAAACTCAGAGGAATAAAACCAGTGACCACCTATTCTCCCTCCCGCCGGGCTTCTACCCTGCATACACAGCAAAGCGTGCAACATCTCAGGAAAACAAAGAAAAGTTTTATCTAGGGGAGAAGCTCCAGCAATGGGAGGGGACAATATAAAAATTAAAGACCATATTACTTGTAAATCAAAGGGAGTAATCTACTGCATTGTACGTCCTTGTGGTAAACGATATATAGGCCGGACTAACTACACGTATACAGGAACATCTCTACAACAGAAAATCTGAAGGTCGTCCACCGTGCCGTCACTATATCCAATGTCATAACCAGGGGCGTAACTAGAAATGGCTGGGCCCCATAGCAAACTTTTGATTGCCCCCCCCCGACTGACCACTAAACGGTCAAGTGAAGTCATAACTACATAACTGCTCTGGTCAGGAGTGCTTGTAGTTAAAGGGACATTTGCAAAACCCAGGAGACCAGCAGGGCCACCCGATGCTGCAAATGATGATGGGTCAGGGGGGCCCAGTGTATTACAGGAGCAGGCCATGGGGCCCCCTGATGCGGCGGGCCCCATAGCAGTCGCTATGGCTGCTATAGTGGTAGTTACGCCCCTGGTCATAACTGCTCATTCAGAGATTCAGATTTTTTTGGTTTGGAGAAAATAACATCACATTGGAGAGGAGGTAATTTTTTTGGAGAAAATGTCCAGAGCAGATCTAGAACTTTTTGCCTTTTTATGAAACAAAACAAAACAAAAATAGGCAGTGAAAAAACAGCACTGACACATTGTAGCAAAAAAGGGGCGGGGATATGTAAATGATCTGATGAAATCCCATACAATCAATGCAGATTGAGAGAAGAAACACAAGTATAAGCAAAGGGTCATTATTTACAACAAACTATTTGACGTGGACGTTCCGATACCCATTACACGTATATGTGTTTTATAAAACATGGAGGAAATTGAACAGGATCCCACTTTCTTGCCACAGAAAACTGGACTGTGTGAACTTACGTGAAGTGTGAGCGGCCGGAGCAGCTGCCGAGTTCAGAAGATTTCTTCCCATTGATCAACTTCTCTACACTGCAGAAAAGCTGGATGTGACTTTGGCTGAACTCCATTGATATCGGCATCTGGGCAAGTGACATATTCACCTCTCCAGCTGGATTTCTATACAGGTATTTGTCACCTATATAATCCTGACCCTCCTTATTCTGACTGACCCAATAATTATCTGCGCTGGGTGTATCTATATGTTTAGTTCCTGAAGGTCTATAGCTGCCAGGGCATGCTGGGAGTTGTAGTTCACAATCTATGGGGTTGGGTGTTACATAGTTCTGGGATATTCATTTTACATGAATAAAAAATGTAACACCCAACTCCATAGATTGTGAACTACAACTCCCAGCTATAGACCTTCAGGAACTGCTGAGAATTGTAGCTCCCAGTATGTCCAACAAGATGATATGGTATATAGTGTCTGTGCTGCAGTGACATTTTATCATAGAATTTCTCCCGCACAGTAAGTGGGCCTGTGTGCGTAGAAATGCCCTGATGACACAACAATACAATGGTCAAGGTGATGGCAGCAGACACCTGCAGCAGTGAAGAATTCAGCAGTACCTGGAGTGCGGGCAGGTAGCATGGCCTCTGATATATAGGGACATAGTAGGTGGCAGCCCTTGTGGCACCTCCATGGTAGAGATGTGGTTGCAGCAACCGTTGCAGTAGTGGTGGTACCTGGCGTGGCCATGGCAACCAGTTTTTCCACATTATAGGTTATCTGTGACACGGGTGAGTGGTCCAGCATGATGGGCGGTTGCCAGGGTAACAGGCAGAGGAGGCCTGGAAGAAGCAGCAGATGCTGCAGATATAATAGGACTTGAAGCTTAGGAAGCTGGTGCTGGTGGTCGCTGGTGGTACTGCTCCCATGTCTCATTCCACTCAGTGGAAGACGTTGGCTTGAACAGCTGCTGGACTGGGTATTTAGGGTGGGACACGGCTACAACCCCCATTTTCTCTTCCCCTGAAGAACAAGGTGTACTCAATATCTCCACCGGCTGGAGACAGTCCCTCTTAGCCGCCTTCCTGTGGGCTGGAATCAGCTCCCCTCTGGTTATTATCGACCCCTTCACCACTCAAAGGGTTTCCCACCTACACGGGGTGAGTCCAGGTGCCAGATAAACTCACGCTCTGTCAGGGCCGGGACAAGGAGTTTAGGTGCCCTAGAAGAGAAGGCAAATGCCCCCCCCCCCCCCCATCAGAATCAGAGCTCCCAACACAGTATAATGCACTGAATGTGCCCCCACACTGTAATAAGAGCCCCAATACATACAGTAGTTCTCTTATAACCCTCCGACCATCATCCAGTCATTAGATATTACATGAATACTGCTCTGAGTATGATGCCATTACATAATACCGCCACACCATGACCCCTCTCACTATAAGCCTATAACTGTGCAGTTATATCCAGTGATTAGATATTACATGAATACTGCTCTGAGTATGATGCCATTACATAATACAGCCACACCATGACCCCTATCACTATAAGCCTATAACTGTGCAGTTATATCCAGTGATTACATATTACATGAATACTGCTCTGAGTATGATGACATAATACAGCCACACCATGACCATTATCACTATAAGCCTATAACTGTGCAGTTACATCCAGTGATTACATATTACATGAATACTGCTCTGAGTATGATGCCATTACATAATACCGCCACACCATGACCACTATCACTACAGAACCTATAACAGAGTGCAGTTACATCACACACCAGTGTACACCCCCCCCAACCCTGCAGAACATCGCATAACAGTGCACTCACACACCCTTGACCCTGCAGAACATTGCATAACAGTGCACTCACAAACCCCTGACCCTGCAGAACATTGCATAACAGAGCACTCACACACACCTGACCCTGCAGAACATTGCATAACAGTGCACTAACACACACTGACCTTGCAGAACATCGCATAACAGTGCACTAACACCCCTGACCCTGCAGAACATTGCATAAGTGCACTCATACACCCCTGACCCTGCAGAACATTGCATAACATTGCACTCACACACCCCTGACCCTGCAGAACATTGCATAACAGTGCACTCACACACCCCTGACCCTGCAGAACATCACACCAACACACACCTGACCTGCAGAACATCATACCCACACACACCTGACCTGCAGAAAATCCCCCCCACACACACACCTGACTTGCAGAACATCACACCCACACACACCTGACTTGCAGAACATTGCACCCACACACACCTGACCTGCAGAACATCGTACCCACACACACCTTACCTGCAGAACATCCCACCCAAACACCCCTGACCTGCAGAATGGGGGTGCTGGTGGTATGTGAGCAGGGAGAGGGAGAGAGTGGAAGAACATGAGGGTGCTGGTGGTAGGTGAGCGGGGAGGGGGAGAGAGCGGGAGGACATGAGGGTGCTGGTGTTATGTGAGCAGGGAGGGGGAGAGAGTGGGAGGAATTGAGGGTGCTGGTGGTATGTGAGCAGGGAGGGGGAGAGAGTGGGAGGACATGAGGGTGCTGGTGGTATGTGAGCGGGGAGGGGGAATAACAATAACAAATAAAATCCCAAATAGACCAGGATACACAGGATTATTACTCCTATAATCCCTTGTATCCTGGTTTTCTGTGAATATCAAGATGTGTGACGTCACCCCTGTTAGGGTTAGACCTTAAATTAGTCTCCTCAGATATACCTGGGTGCTGCCTAATCAATAATGTAATGTGACAGCTGTCTGTGAGTATCAACCAAGACACATGACAGCAACTTCAGTGTTCAAGCTTATCGAATTTATTAACCTCTTACGGACTGAGCCAATTTTCGGTTTTGCATTTTAGTTTTTTTCTCCTTGTGTATATTAGGCCATACATAGCACTTGCATTTTTCACCTAGATACCCACATGAGCCCTTATTTATTGCGCCACTAATTGTACTTTGCAATGGCAGACTTATTTTTTGCAGAAAATATGCTGCGAAACCAGAAAAAAAATATATGCGAGGTGAAAAAAACGCAATTCTTTTTCTTATATGCAACTTGCATAACTGTTATATTATTTGATGGCTTTTTCCCTAAAATCACTCTATTTCCAGGCTTATAGCGCTTTTATCCTTTGGTCTATGGGGCTGACTGAGGTGTCATGATGTGTTCTTTCTTTCAATATCTTGATTATGTATATGCGACTTTTAATTACAATGTTTCTGGATTTCATGCGACCAAAAATGCACAATTTTTGCACTTACGCCGTTTACCTTGTGAGATCAGGAATGCGATAAACTAATAGCGCAATTACGCACGTGGCGATACCAAATATGTTTGTTTATTTATTTTTATTTATAAAATGGGAAAAAGGGGGGGTGTAAGGGGGTATAAGAACACTTTTTTTTCACTTTCACAATAATTTGAATTCCCCCTGGGGATAGGGTTATTCCCCTCCTCCCCCCGGGTTAGGGTTATTTCCCCCCCCCCCCCTGGGGTTAGGGTTATTTCCCCCCCCCCTGGGGTTAGGGTTATTCCCCCCCCCTGGGTTTAGGGTTATTCCCCTCCTCCCCCCGGGTTAGGGTTATTTCCCCCCCCCTGGGGTTAGGGTTATTCCCCCCCCCCCCTGGGGTTAGGGTTATTCCCCCCCCTGGGGTTAGGGTTATCCCCCCCCCCTGGGGTTTGGGTTATTCCCCCTGGGGTTAGGGTTATTCCCCCTGGGGGACTTCTAATACAGCTACACTGATCTCTCATAGAGATTAATGTAGCTGCATAATACAGCACCGATCCATGAGATCGGTGCTCTATTGCTTTGGTCTGCTGCAGACCAATTGCAATAGAATACCGAGACGGGATCAGCGTCATTACGTCGCTGAGGCCCGACCCGGTAAGACCAAGGGATCCCCCCTCCGCGATCGCATTGCGGGGGGGATCCCGCCACTAGACACCAGGGATGGGCTGCATTTAAGACAGTTAGATGCAGCTGTCATGTTTGACAGCTGCATCTAACGGTGTTAATTACAGGGAGCGGTGATCGGGCCGCTCCCACTAATAGCCGCGGTCCCGTGCTGCAGATAGCAGTCAGGATCGCAGCAGTTCAGAGCGGGGCCCCCCCTCTGAACTCTTTTTGCGGGCATATGCCGTATGGGTACAGCATATGTCCCTAAGAGGTTAAGTGAAAATCTCTCAGTTTATATCTTTACAAGAAAGCTTAAAAAAATAAAATAGGGGAACCCCGTTTAGCCACAACCAAAAAAGTTAAAAAAAAAAAAAAAACTGTCAAAAAAAAAGTCCCATCGGCTGTCCCATCACTGCACAGTTGTGTAGAAATATGTTGGCCACTCATTGGGATTCTTGGTGTCCAAGACCGTGCACCCCAATGCTGATGTCTGGTCCTTTAATTATGGGCAGGGTAGTACATGTCTGTTACTGCCCTTTGGGTCAACATTCCCCCAGAAGACCACCAGACAGTTAGCCCATTCTTGTCGCTGTCACCTCCCCGGTGCTTTAGGGGGCCAGTTCTGCACAGGTTCTGCCTCCACCAGCTTGCAACCATCCGCCGCTTTGACTGCAGTCCAACCTGCCCCGGTGTCTTACCAACCATGTCAGGCCCGGCGTTCTCAGGATGTCCTCATTTGGTGAGTCTGGGTGAACGGAGCCACAGTGGGCAGGAGCTTCTCCGGACCATCAGGGAGGAGATATATGAATGGCTGACCCCAGGTCAACTAACGATGGGAAGTGTGGCCGGCAATGGGAGGAACATTGTCTCTGCGGTGCAGCAGGGGGGGCTGAGTCATACACCTTGTATGGCACATGTGATAAACCTCATAGTGCACAGTACACATGTCCTGCCAATTGTTGATCCCTTTTGAGGACACGACTCTGTTTGTGAGCAGGCATGACTATGGGATCAACCATATCATCCCACTCGTCTGTGTTCTGGAAAGTGCGCTGAACAACATCATCAGCCAGGATTCCCAGGCCACCACTCCAAGGCTGAGCATCCTCCTCCTCAAATAGTCTCTTCTCAATCATACTGACCTGGGTGCAATCAAGTGATGCTGCCTCCTCCAATAGTCTCTTCTCAACCATTCTGGCCTGGGTGCAATCAAGTTGTGTCACCTCTTTCAATAGTCTCTTCTCAATCATACTGACCTGGGTGCAATCAAGTGCTGCTGCCTCCTCTTCCTCCGTCAATTATCTGTTCTCAACCATACTTGGCTGGGTGCAATCAAGTGCTACTGCCTCCTCCTCCTCCGTCAATTGTCTGTTCTCAACCATACTGAGTCCAATACAGTACTATTACTGCTGTTGGTTCCACTGTAAAATGTCTGTTTTCCACCCTACTGGGTCCTAGGAGCTTTGTGTCCTATGTCCCGTGTAATCACTTACACCTTGGCTAATTTTTTTTCACTATTTTTGCACTTAGATTTTTTCCACCTTTTTCAGCCTTTATAGCAAGGTTCGTTTTAGGTTCAGTTCGTGGGAATCCGAACTTCACGAAAGTTTGCCGTATCGAACAGAACTTTTTAAAAGTCCAAGTCCAAGTCCGAGTCCAAGGTAACGGTGGGACAGGACAAATCATTATTCCATCCTCCATTGCCATCCACGATAGCCTTTGGGAGCTGTGGGCTGAGGCCAGTGGAACCTATGGCCGGTGTGTGGCCTGTATCCCAAAAATGTGCAAGTTCCTTTTGATGGTTTGTGTAGACACCACGCCATGCCCCATGCTCGGTATGTGAAGTCTCGCTTCAAGCACAACACAGAATAGATCAGTATGCACAATTCTTCTAACCTTATGAATGGATTCGGTTGATGTCTCTGGATTTGGATTAAGTTGCTGTATCTGGATTTGGAAAAATAGCCCAAGGTGTGTGGCTACATTTGTAGAATACAGTCATGGCCAAAAGTTTTGAGAATGATACAAATATAAATTATTACAAAGCCTACTGCTTCAGTTTTTAAAATGGCAATTTGCATATACTCCAGGATGTTATACAGAGGGATCAGCTTATCAGCAATTACCTGCAAAGTCAATATTTGCCTAGAAAATGAACTTTATCCCCCAAAACACATTTCACCATCATTGCAGCCCGGCCTTACAAGGAGCAGCTAACATTGTTTCAGTGATTTCTCCAGTAACACAGGTGTGGGTGTTGGTGAGGACAGGGCTGGAGATCAATCTGTCATGATTAAGTAAGAATGACACCACTGGACACTATAAAAGGAGGCTGGTGCTTGGCATCATTGTTTCTCTTCTGTTACCATGGTTATCTCTAAAGAAACACGTGCAGTCATCATTGCACTGCACAAAAATGGCCGAACAGGGAAGAGTATCGCAGCTAGAAAGATTGCACCTCAGTCACCAATCTATCGCATCATCAAGAACTTCAAGGAGAGAGGTTCCATTGTTGCCAAAAAGGCTCCAGGGCGCCCAAAAAAGACCAGCAAGCGCCAGGACCGTCTCTTAGAAGTGTGGTCAGCTGCGGGATGGGGCTACCAGCAGCACAGAGCTTGGTCAGGAATGGCAGCAGGCAGGTGTGAGGGCATCTGCACTGTGCACTGTGAGACTGCGCAGACTCTGGGAGCAAGGCCTGGTCTCATGGAGGGTAGCAAAGAAGCCACTTCTCTCCAGAAAAAACACCAGGGACAGATGGATATTCTGCAAAAGGTCCAGGGAGCGGGCTGCTGAGGACTGGGGGACAGGTCCAGGGAGAGGACTGCTGAGGACTGGGGAAAAGGTGCAGGGAGTGGACTGATGAGGGCTGGGGGAAAGGTCCAGGGAGTGAACTGCTGAGGACTGGGGGAAAGGTCCAGGGAGAGGACTGGGGGAAAGGTCCAGGGAGTGGACTGCTGAGGACTGGGGGAAAGGTCAAGGGAGCGGACTGCTGAGGACTGGGGGAAAGGTCCAGGAAGCGGACTGCTGAGGACTGGGGGAAAGGTCCAGGGAGGGGACTGCTGAGGACTGGGGGAAAGGTCCAGGGAGTGGACTGCTGAGGACTGGGGGAAAGGTCCAGGGAGTGGACTGCTGAGGACTGGGGGAAAGGTCCATGGAGTGGACAGCTGAGGACTAGGGGAAAGTCATTGTCTCTGATGAATCCCTTTTCCGATTGTTTGGGACATCTGGGAAACAGCTTATTGGGAGAAGACGAGGTGAGCGCTACCACCAGTCTTGTCTCATGCCAACTGTAACCGGCATCCTGAAACTATTCATGTGTGGGGTTGCTTCTCAGCCAAGGGAATCGGCTCTCTCACAGTCTTGCCTAAAAACACGGCCATGAATAATGAATGGTACCAGAATGTTCTCCAAGAGCAACTTCTCCCAACCGTCCAAGAGCAGTTTGGCCACCAACAAAGCCTTTTCCAGCATGATGGAGCACCTTGCCATAAAGCAAAGGTGATAACTAAATGGCTCAGGGAACAAAACATAGAGATTTTGGGTCCATGGCCTGGAAACCCCCCAGTTCTTAATCCCATTGAGAACTTGTGGTCAATCATCAAGAGACGGGTAAACAAACATAAACCAACAAATTCTGACAAAATGCAAGCATAGATTGTGCGAGAATGGACGGCTATCAGTCAGGATTTGGTCCAGAAGTTGTATGAGAGCAGCCGGGGAGAATTGCAGAGTCCTGAAGAAGAAGCCGCAACACTACAAATATTATAGACTTGCTGCAGTAACTCAGTCTAACTGTCAGTATAAGCTTCTGTTACTCAGAATATGATTGCAATTATATTTCTGTATGTGATAAAAACATCTGACAAACACACAGAAAAACCAGAGGGCAGAGGATCATGGGAAAATAGAAGATTTGTGTCATTCTCAGAACTTTTGGCCATGACTGTAGATAAATATTGTGCTGCAGAGACGCTTGAAGGAATAGAGTAGAATAGAGGTAGCTGTAGCGGTGATTAAGAGTTGAAAGTAGAGTAGAGTAACGTAGAGGAGAGGACTTTGTCAAGGGATTCCTAACCCAATGTAGCTATGTACTCTGCCAGAACTTGAGAGAATACTTGTAGAGTGAGAAGTTACTTGTATGTCAAGTGACTTGTCCTAATAGGGTTATACAAGCCCTAGCCTGGTTACCTGGGTGAAGCTAATCTCCTGGGGGTGTCCCAGTTACCTGCACTGCGAGATAGGATACGTAGACCTTCTGGTAGCTTTGTCCTTTCCAGGCTAGTTCCTCCTGTATCTCAGGATACTGCCCTGCACTTTTTAGACTGGTTCATGGCGTGGGCTAGGATGTTCCCAGACTCTTCTCCCTTTGTAGTGTTTAGCCCTGCATAGTAGATATAGAAGGAATACTGAAAGAACTGATCTAGCTGCATCTGCATACACGTGTGTTACACTCAACCAACTACACTCAACTAACTTGCCTCGGATGTGGGTCCTGGCAGAGCCAGGCCCTGGCTTAGCTAAAGCAGGGACGTCTGCTCTGTGTATCCTTCTCCCATGAGAATCTGGGTAAGAACTGACGCTACACCTCTTTTCACCAAGTGACACCGACAGGGGATGTGAAATCTTCCCTGTAAGTGGTGGAAAGAGTGTGTACAAAAGAAAGAAGAAAGATGATAGGCTGAGAAGTAAAGAGCATCTCTTATAGGTCAGCAAAAGCACATGGGACACATAAAACAGTAACCCATTCCTAACGTCAGCTGTGCAATACGTAGTAATACATAATACTGACATCTAGTGGTAAATCCTCAAAGTGCACTTCATCACCACTTAACCTGGAGTAAGAACCCTTTTCAACAGGTGCACAAGAGAAAAGAACGCCCGTGGTGGGACACCATATATTCCACCACTTGAGAAAAGCCGCCCATGGCGTAACACTTAGCATGGGTTACACCGGAGCAATATAAAATAGAGATAAAACATTATAAATAATTAGGTAATGGTTAGATTGTCCATAATGCAGCAAACTGGAACACAAGAACAACTTCAGGTGAGGAGCCCCGTACAGGAGCACCCCAGCTGTAGATACTCTAGAGTCCTTCCAACATGTCTGTAGGTGTGCAAGAGTCCATCCTTATTGATGCAGTGCCCACAATGCACAACAAAGGCTCCTTCCAGCAGACACAGTCCATTTTGAGCTCCATGTAGCACACAGTCCTTGAGAGGTACACATCATCCTCACGTGAGTCAGAAAAATCTTGGCTAGGCCGGGCACAAACACTTGAACAGGTTGCAGCATACAAAGGTCAACAGGGGCTCAACACAGGCTCAGTAGAGCATCCTTGGATGCTGGTGACTTACTCCAGCTTGGCAGGCTGCCAGGTAGCAGCAGAGGCTTCCTTTCTCCAGGTCGCCATAAACTCCGCCCGGTGATGCTCCCAGAGAGCTTGAACCTGGCGACGCCAGGCTTGCAGGATAGCCGTCTTGTGGACCTCTTCCCAGTCTGGGGTCCCCTAAGGGGTCACTGGAGCGGTGTCTGCCTCATCAAAGGAATGCTCCCAAGGCAGTGATGAGGCGAGAGTGGTGGCGGCATCAACCGCAGAGGAGAAATCTAGAAGCGACATTATGGCAGTAGTGGAGTCTCCGGCACTCTTGACCGCCGTGAGTACAGACTCGTTCATCTCCGGTATTGAAGAAATCAGGACAGTGTCGTCCTCTGGGGCAGGCTCCAACAAGATGGCCGCAGTGGTCACATAAGCGAAAGTGCGCATCACCTTCAGGGGTCCCCATGGAAACAGTCCCATGTTACTTTGATTCCCCCTGTGATCAGTGCTGAAACTTTGGCAGGCTTTTGCTTGGCTTTCCCATGTTTGTGCGGGCGACTTTTCAGTGGTGGTGGCGTAGTTAGCAGATACAGGATACAGTCCCGAGTTCATAAAGATTGCTCCCCCACTTTTATGTCCTGTGTCAGGGTAGTTATCTTCCGGGCACTTATCTTCAGAGCAATAACGGTTTAGGTGGTGAGACAGCTGTTGTCCGCTTGGGCAGGAGAAATTGTACAGTTCTTGGGAACGCACAAAAAAAAAAAGTAGAGATTGCACCATACACAAAAATAGGCAGCTAGGAGGTTTGGATCCTGTTTGTGAATGCCAATTCTGTGGTGCTCGACCGGTGACGTACTAAGATGGTACTGGTGACGTCACTTCTGGGGAGGTTGGTTCTGTTGCACAGCTCAGCCAGGGATGGTAGTGTCCTGATGCCAGGGCTAGTCCAGCACACAGGTGCGGTGTTGGTACCTGCTTTGTGTTGTGGCTGGCTGTACTCCCCAAATGGTTGGTGACTTGCCGGGCTGTAATGGGTTCCTTCGGGCTTCTGTCACGGTAGTCCCGAGTGGCAATTGCCCTCTCGGACTATCGGTACCGCCACCCACAGAAATAGGAAAAATAACTCAAGGTGTGTTGTGTAGTGTGTATAGGTGCTGGTGCGGAGGTAGAGATGATTGAGTCCCAGTGATATATAAATATAAAAACTTTACTGTACAGTCTCTTGGTAGTACAATACACGTTGGCAGCAAACAGGCAAATCTTTACACGGACTGTATTGCTTGAACTCATTTGTGCTGAGGGGATGCTTGAAGAAGTAGAGTAGAGGTAGTTGTAGTGGTGCTTGTAGAGTAGAGGAGAGGAGTTTGTCAAGGGAGTCCTAACCCAATGTAGCAATGTACTCTTGAGAGAATACTTGAGTGAGAAGTTACTTGTACCTGTATATAGACTTTAGTCTGACCACCTTCTGCCCTACAGTGTCGAGTGACTCGTCCTAATAGGGTAATACAAGCCCCAGTCGTGGTTACCTGCACTGCAAGATAGGATACATAGACCTTCTGGTAGCTTTGTCCTTTCCAGGCTAGTTCCTCTTTTGTATCAGGATACTGCCCTGCACCTTTTAGACTGGTTCATGGTGTGGGCTAGGATAGTAGATATAGTAGGAATACTAAAACAACTGATTGTCTCTAGCTGCATCTGCATACACGTGTGTTACTCCCAGCCAACTAAACTCAACCAACTCGTCCCGAAAGTGGGTCCGGGCAGAGCCAGGCCCTGGCCTGGCTACAGCAGGGACATCTGCTCTGTGTGTCTTTTCCCCATGAGAAACTGGGTAAAAACTGACACTACACTTCCTCCCACCAAGTGACCACCTACAGGGTATGTGTAATCTTCCCTGTAAGTGGTGAAAAGAGTGTGTGCAAAAGAAAGAAGAAAGATGATACGCTGAGAAGTAAAGATCATCTCCTATAGGTCAGCAAAAGCACATGGTAAACATAAAACATTAACCCATTCCTAACTTCAGCTGAGCAATACATAATACTGACATCTAGTGGTAAATCCTCAAAGTGCACTTCATCACCACTTAACCTGGAATAAGAAACTTTTGCAACAGGTGCACAAGAGAAAAAAACACCTGTGGTGGGATACCACACTTGCTCGATGCCTCCGACCATATTGCCTGTTATATGACGATGCTTATTGGAATCTGAGTTTGTACTTTTGCTTCCCAACCGTTGTGACCCGGATTGCTGTCTATTCCTATTGTGTTTGTCTTGTCTTTTGTGTCATGTATCCAAGGCCAGGGACTGCCACCCAGTTGCCCGCTGCTGCTTAGGGCAGATAGCGACAAGAAGGCGGGGCTTAGCTAAGGTTCTACTGTTAGTGTCTCTCCTGCATCTCTCTGTGACTCTGTGAGGCGTGACTTCTGGAGTTGGCTGCTGGATCTGGATACTTGGATATAACTGGTTGGCACTTTGCTCTGGACTGTGGCTTAAGTCTCTGGACACTATTCACAAAGTAATACACAGAGACATTACAAGATGCTAATGTGGCTTAGAGGTGATAGCTGTCCATGTAGATGACATTTTTAGGGAAGGACATTGGTGTCTCTTCAGTTTCTGTTCTCCTATATACACATTGGTGTCTTTTCAGTTTCTATTCTCCCATATACACATTGGCGACTCCTTGGTTTCTCGGCTCCTATATACATATGCAGAAGTTAGTTTCCCAACCTCCTGGTTTCACCTTGAATCTGAGACAAAACGTCTCCGGGAGGGGAGGGACGAGCACATTGGCGTCTCTGGGAGGGAAAAGACGAGCACATTGGCATCTCCGGGAGGGACGAGACGAGCACATTGGCATCTCCGGGAGGGAAGGGACGAGCACATTGGCATCTCCGGGAGGGAAGGGACGAGCACATTGGCATCTCCGGGAGGGAAAGGACAAGCACATTGGCAACTTGGGAAGGGAAGGGACAAGCACATTGGCGTCTCCGGGATGGAAGGGACGAGCACATTGGCATCTCCGGGAGGGATGGGGCAAGCACATTGGTATCCCGGTGAGGAAAGGGACGAGCACATTGGCGTCTCCGGCAAGGAAGGGATGAGCACATTGGCATCCCGGTGAAGGAAGGGACAAGCACATTGGCGTCTCCAGAAGGGAAGGGATGAGCACATTGGCATCCCGGTGAGGAAAGGGACGAGCACATTGGCGTCTCCAGGAGGGAAGGGATGAGCACATTGGCATCCCGGTAAGGGAAGGGACAAGCACATTGGCGTCTCCAGGAAGAAAGGGACGAGAACATTGGCGTCTCTGGGAGGGAAGGGACGAGCACATTGGCATCTCCAGGAGGGAAGGGACGAGCACATTGGCATCTCTGGGAGGGAAGGGACGAGCACATTGGCATCTCCAGGAGGGAAGGGACGAGCACATTGGCATCTCCGGGAGGGAAAGGACAAGCACATTGGCAACTTGGGAAGGGAAGGGACAAGCACATTGGCGTCTCCGGGATGGAAGGGACGAGCACATTGGCATCTCCGGGAGGGATGGGGCAAGCACATTGGTATCCCGGTGAGGAAAGGGACGAGCACATTGGCGTCTCCGGCAAGGAAGGGATGAGCACATTGGCATCCCGGTGAAGGAAGGGACGAGCACATTGGCGTCTCCGGGAGGGAAAGGACAAGCACATTGGCATCCCGGTGAGGAAAGGGACGAGCACATTGGCGTCTCCTGGAGGGAAGGGATGAGCACATTGGCATCCCGGTAAGGGAAGGGACAAGCACATTGGCGTCTCCAGGAAGAAAGGGACGAGAACATTGGCGTCTCTGGGAGGGAAGGGACGAGCACATTGGCATCTCCAGGAGGGAAGGGACGAGAACATTGGCATCTCTGGGAGGGAAGGGACGAGCACATTGGCATCTCCAGGAGGGAAGGGACGAGCACATTGGCATCTCCAGGAGGGAAGGGACGAGAACATTGGCGCCTCTGGGAGGGAAGGGACGAGCACATTGGCGTCTCCAGGAGGGAAGGGACGAGCACATTGGCATCTCTGGGAGAGAAGGGACGAGCACATTGGCATCTCCAGGAGGAAAGGGACGAGCACATTGGCATCTCCAGGAGGGAAGGGACGAGAACATTGGCGCCTCTGGGAGGGAAGGGACGAGCACATTGGCGTCTCCAGGAGGGAAGGGACGAGCACATTGGCATCCCGGTGAGGGAAGGGACGAGCACATTGGTGTCTATGAGAAGGAAGGGACGAGCACATTGGCCGACCCTGACGGCCTCTTCTTTCCAGTGTTTCTCTATTCTCAGCATTGGCTTTCTGGCTAAGGTTAATTCATTGTTTCTGTGATCTTATTCTATAAATACTCGGCCATTTCTTAGCTTGGCCAACGGCCATCTCTCCTCTGCTGCTTATTCTCTTGGATGGTCACCGCCTCGGTCGCTGTATTCTCCATGAATGTACTCTGGAAAGTGAGACCAAGGACGGAGCGTTCTAATCAATAATCTATTTCCCTCGTCCCCAGAACGTTGTTTGCCCACCTGCCTTCAGGAGCTCTGTATATTTGCACTTGGACTCCAGCTGATGGGAACGATGAGTAAGGGGATTACAGTGAGCAGAATGAAAGGTCAGATGTGAGCGGTCCGGGGCCGCCCTATCTTGGATCTGCCGGGTCATACATTGCTTTATTATTTCTATGCTGCCGGCATCACTGAGATAATACGAAGGTGCAGCATTGCGCTACAGAAAGTGAAGGATTCCATCTGTGCTGGAGCAGGAGAGGTTCTGACGGCTCCTTTTCTTCTTGTCTTCTCCTCTTCATTTCCTTCTCTTCTCCTCTTCGTCTTCTCTTTGTCTTCTCCTCATCTTCTCTTTTTCTTCTCCTCGTCGTCTTTTCTTTGTCTTCTCTGTCTTCTTCTCATCTTCCCCTAGTCTTCTAATCGTCTTCTCCTCATCTTCTCCTCGTCTTCTCTTTGTCTTCTCCTCATCGTCTTCTCTTCGTCTTCTCCTCATCTTTTCCTAGTCTTCTACTCGTCTTTTCCTCGTCTTCTCTTTGTTTTCTCTTTGTTTTCTGCTCGTCTTCTCCTTGTCTTCTCTTCTTCTCCTCCGCTCCTAATTAGCTTTTTGTACAGTAATTACGCCACCGTCATCACTCAAAAGTACAATTACACCCATCATACAAATTGTAATTCGATGCGCACAAAGCAGGTCTGTTATACTACAGGACAAAAGGTTAGAATGTGTCCGGAACCTTTCAGGATTCTCCGCACTTTAATGCAATTTGTTTTGGGCAAAAGATGATGAATATAGTCTGGTATAAGGTTATTATAGTCTGGTATAGGGTTATTATAGTCTGGTATTGCGATATTATAGTCTGGTATAGGATTATTATAGTCTGGTATAGGGTTATTATAGTCTTGTATAAGGTATTATAGTCTAATATAGGGTTATTATAGTCTGGTATAAGGTATTATAGTCTGGTATAGGGTTATTATAATCTGGTATACTGTTATTATAGTCTGGTATAAGGTTATTATAGTCTGGTATATGGTTATTATAGTCTGGTATAAGGTTATTATAGTCTGGTATAGGGTTATTATAATCTGGTATAAGGTTATTGTAGTCTGGTATAGGGTTATTATAGTCTGGTATAGGGTTATTATAATCTGGTATAAGGTTATTATAGTCTGGTATTGGGTGATTACTTATCGTCTGGTATAAGGTTATTATAGTCTGGTATAGGCATATTATAGTCTAATATAGGGTTATTATAGTCTGGTATACTGTTATTATAGTCTGGTATAGGGTTATTATAGTCTGGTATACTGTTATTATAGTCTGGTATAGGGTTATTATTGTCTGGTATAAGGTTATTATAGTCTGGTATAGGGATATTATAGTCTGGTATAAGGTTATTATAGTCTGGTATAGGGTTATTATAGTCTGGTATAGGGTTATTATAATCTGGTATAAGGTTATTATAGTCTGGTATAAGGTTATTATAGTCTGGTATAGGGATATTATAATCTGGTATACTGTTATTATAGTCTGGTATAGGGTTATTATAGTCTGGTATAGAATTATTATAATCTGGTATAGGGTTATTATAATCTGGTATAAGGTTATTATAGTCTGGTATAGGGTTATTATAGTCTGGTATAAGGTTATTATAGTCTGGTATAGGGTTATTATAGTTTGGTATAGGGTTATTATAATCTGGTATACTGTTATTATAGTCTGGTATAGGGTTATTATAGTCTGGTATAAGGTTATTATAGTCTGGTATAGGGTTATTATAGTCTGGTATAGGGTTATTATAATCTGGTATAAGGTTATTATAGTCTGGTATAAGGTTATTATAGTCTGGTATAGGGTTATTATAGTCTGGTATAGGGTTATTATAGTTTGGTATAGGGTTATTATAATCTGGTATACTGTTATTATAGTCTGGTATAGGGTTATTATAGTCTGGTATTGGGTGATTACTTATTGTCTGGTATAAGGTTATTATACTCTGGTATAGGGATATTATAGTCTGGTTGTCATGAATGCAACTTTGGCGCAGTCCTCGGTGCGTAAGGTACGACCGAGACTGCGCATTTGGCCATAATCTTCCATTTATTCTGTGTTTTGGTTGCCTTTGTTTTTGCCCTGTCTGAACTGTGTCTTATTCCTTCTGGTCTGCTAATTGTTTTCCCTGCCCCACCCGTGTCTGTGCTTCTAAGCTTCCCTGGTCATGTAACAGTTAACCTGCCTTTGCCTCAGTGATTGACAGCTGGTCCCTCCTATCATCTTCTGGACTTGGTTCCTGGTCTCCTATTTAAGATTTCAGCTTCTGCCTGTGCCTGGCCGGTTATTGACTTAGTCTCTGCCTGCTTGTGGTTCTGTGTCTTTGTTTCTCCTGATTTCTGCTTTGTATCTCTGACCTCGCTTGCTTGCTCCCTGCCCCCGACCATATTGCCTGTTTTCTGACTACTCTTTTGGATCCTGATTTTGTACCTTTGCTGCCAGACCGTTGTGACCCGGATTGCTGACCATTCTCATTGTGTTTGTTTGTTTTGTCTTGTCTATTGTTTCACGTATCCAGGCCAGGGAATGCCGCCCAGTTGTCCGCTGCCGTTTTAGGGCAGATTGCGGCAATTAGGTAGGGACAGTGGGCGGGGCTGAGCTCAGGGCTCACTGTCTTTGTGTGTTTGGTGTGACTGGTCCTGACACTGGTATAGGGTTATTATAGTCTGGTATAGGGTTATTATAATCTGGTATAGGGTTATTATAGTCTGGTATACTGTTGTTATAGTCTGGTATAGGGTTATTATAGTCTGGTATAGGGTTATTATAGTCTGGTATACTGTTGTTATAGTCTGGTATACTAATGTTATAGTCTAATATAGTGTTATTATAGTCTGGTATAGGGTTATTATAGTCTGGTATAAGGTTATTATAGTCTGGTATAAGGTTATTATAGTCTGGTATAGGGTTATTATAGTCTGGTATAGGGTTATTATAGTCTGGTATATGGTTATTATAGTCTAATATAGGGTTATTATAGTCTGGTATAGGGTTATTATAGTCTGGTATAGGGTTATTATAGTCTGGTATAGGGTTATTATAGTCTGGTATAAGGTTATTATAGTCTGGTATACTGTTGTTATAGTCCGGTATAGTGTTATTATAGTCTAATATAGGGTTATTATAGTCTGGTATAGGGTTATTACTTATCACCTGGTATTGGGAAGGGATTTTAAGTTTTAAGTGTCTGAGGAGGAATAATGGAGCCGGTGTGATAGATTATAGAGGATACGATATCTGCTCTGGATGAAGAGGTCAATCAATTATATAACAGAAGAGATTATTTTACAGGACGGGATATCTGCAGCTGATCAGTACAGGACGGGATATCTACAGCTGATCAGTACAGGACGGGATATCTGCAGCTGATCAGTACAGGATGGGATATCTGCAGCTGATCAGTACAGGACGGGATATCTGCAGCTGATCAGTACAGGACGGGATATCTGCAGCTGATCAGTACAGGACGGGATATCTGCAGCTGATCAGAACAGGACGGGATATCTGCAGCTGATCAGTACAGGATGGGATATCTGCAGCTGATCAGTACAGGATGGGATATCTGCAGCTGATCAGTACAGGACGGGATATCTGCAGCTGATCAGTACAGGACGGGATATCTGCAGCTGATTAGTACAGGATTAGATATCTGCAGCTGATCAGTACAGGATGGGATATCTGCAGCTGATCAGTACAGGACGGGATATCTGCAGCTGATCAGTACAGGACGAGATATCTACAGCTGATCAGTACAGGACGGGATATGTACAGCTGATCAGTACAGGACGGGATATCTGCAGCTGATCAGTACAGGATGGGATATCTGCAGCTGATCAGTACAGGACGAGATATCTGCAGCTGATCAGTACAGGACGGGATATCTGCAGCTGATCAGAACAGGACGGGATATCTGCAGCTGATCAGTACAGGATGGGATATCTGCAGCTGATCAGTACAGGATGGGATATCTGCAGCTGATCAGTACAGGACGGGATATCTGCAGCTGATTAGTACAGGACGGGATATCTGCAGCTGATCAGTACAGGTATCCATATCTATGTGAGGAAAACTCCGGGCATAATGTAAAATATCATGGAGGGCAGGGGGTGGTGGGACATAACAGTCCATGGATACTTACCTGGGGAGGAAGGACGTAGAATCCTTCCCCGCCATCAGGTGTCACTGTACTGGTTGCACAGCTTGTAAACTATGCAAAGGGTTAACTGATTGCTCTATTGATTATGGCTCATGCCACTGCTGATTTTTCACCTTAACCAATCCTTGAGTCAGCTACCTCAGAGGTTAGTAACCTATCACAAAGGGTTATCCTAGTGGCAGTTCAGTTCACAGTGTTACAGGGAAAGACTGTAATCCCTGATGGCATGTCACTTTGTGACCACAGGATAGCTCAGGCAGATGTTCATTCCCGTGGATACAGGACTCTCTTCTTACCTCTACTGACTCCCATCATAATGTAATAATGTAAGTCTATAACACTGGGGGTCACATTGGAGCTGTGGAGATGCAGCAGGAAGCTCTTTCTCATAAGATTCAGCTGTATGCAGTGGGGAGAACAGGTGCCTAGAAGCAGTAGGATACATGGGCAGCATTGGGATGTATGGGCAGCATTGGGATACATGGGCAGCATTGGGATACATGGGCAGCATTGGGATGTATGGGCAGCATTGGGATGTATGGGCAACAGTAGGATACATGGGCAGCATTGGGATGTATGGGCAGCAGTAGGATACATGGGCAGCAGTAGGATACATGGGCAGCATTGGGATGTATGGGCAGCATTGGGATACATGGGCAGCATGGGGATACATGGGCAGCAGTAGGATACATGGGCAGCATTAGGATACATGGGCAGTAGTAGGATACATGGGCAGCAGTAGGATACGTGGGCAGCATTAGGATATGTGGGCAGCATTGGGATGTATGGGCAGCAGTAGGATACATGGGCAGCATTAGGATACATGGGCAGCAGTAGGATACGTGGGCAGCATTAGGATACATGGGCAGCAGTAAGATACGTGGGCAGCATTAGGATACGTGGGCAGCATTGGAATGTATGGGCAGCAGTAGGATACGTGGGCAGCAGTAGGATACGTGGGCAGCATTAGGATACATGGGCAGCAGTAGGATACATGGGCAGCATTAGGATACGTGGGCAGCATTGGGATACGTGGGCAGCATTGGGATACATGGGCAGCGGTAGGATACATGGGCAGCGGTAGGATACATGGGCAGCATGGGGATACATGGGCAGCATAGGGATACATGGGCAGCATTAGGATACGTGGGCAGCATTGGGATGTATGGGCAGCAGTAGGATACATGGGCAGCAGTAAGAAACATGGGCAGCAGTAAGATACATGGGCAGCGGTAGGATACATGGGCAGCATGGGGATACATGGGCAGCATAGGGATACATGGGCAGCATTAGGATACATGGGCAGCAGTAAGATACATGGGCAGCATTGGGATACATGGGCAGCGGTAGGATACATGGGCAGCGGTACGATACATGGGCAGTGGTAGGATACATGGGCAGCATGGGGATACATGGGCAGCATAGGGATACATGGGCAGCATTAGGATACGTGGGCAGCATTGGTATACGTGGGCAGCATTGGGATATACGGGCAGCATTAGGATACATCGGCAGCAGTAAAATACGTGGGCAGCATTAGGATACGTGGCAGCATTAGGATACGTGGGCAGCATTGGGACATACGGGCAGCATTAGGATACATGGGCAGCATTGGGATATACGGGCAGCATTAGGATACATGGGCAGCATTGGGATATATGGGCAGCATTAGGATGCCTGGGTGGCAGGTAAGTGGTTACGTGAGGTCTGTGACACGATTAGAGCAGCTGGCAGACAGTCGGGCCCCCGGCGGGGCTCATGGAGATGGGGTCATCCATCTCTTCATGGTGACACCCGTTCCCCGGCCCGGCTAATTGCCACATCTCCACAGTTCGGGGACTATTAGGCTTCGCTCTCCATGTTTAGGGATTAAATGTCACCGATATTACCAGCGACCAAATGTCAGGCGTTTCCTTCCTCCATGAGAGCTCGATGGTTAACTCTTCTGGTGTCCGGAACCACCAGTCATGGTCATGATGATGCGCTTACTCACCATACACCGTAACGGTAACTACTGTAATGTTCACAAGTAAATAATCTTGGAGCGAATATAACGTACAATGTGAACTGAAAGGAGAAGCTGACATATCCAGGGATCCCGCATCCCAGATCATACGGAAGCTCAAGAAATGGACCAACCGGTCAAATAGATTTCTTCAGCAGAGACTCTAAAGTTAGTAGATGTTGATAGATGTTAGCAGATATGCCATGCCCTGTATTGCCCACTGTGGCCAGGCTCTGTGTAGCCGTCTGTGGCCAGGCCCTGTGTAGCCGGCTGTGGTCAGGCTCTGTGTAGCCGGCTGTGTCCAGGCCCTGTGTAGCCGTCTGTGGCCAGGCCCTGAGTAGCCGGCTGTGGTAAGGCCCTGTGTAGCCGGCTGTGGCCAGGCCCTGTGTAGCCGGCTGTGGT